>PVKM010019989.1:0-23737 GCA_004027735.1 Carollia perspicillata | reverse complement strand
ATTGGCCATGTCTGCTGGGGGGTTTAGGGGCCACATCTGGGTGGAATCTGCTCTGGGTTTCAGGGTTCTGCTGCAGGCAGGGGGAGTGTAGGGATTTTATTTGAAGTTCGAACACGGTCATGCCTTGCATACAGATGTGGGGTCCTCAGGTGGGCAGAGTTTGTCTCGGGCTCTAGTGTTCCTCAGTGAGCAAGCTTGCTGGGGGATTTGGGGTTCTGACAATCATGTGGATAGCCTAGGGGCCTGAGGTTCAGTCTCGGCCAAATGTATTCTTGGATTTGGGGTCCTAAAGGGGGCAGGGTTGTTCCGAGCTTTAGTGTCCTTGTGTGGACACAGCTGCCGGAGGATTTGGGGTTCTGAGGTAGTCCTGGTCACCCTGGAGACTCGTGGCTCAGTCTTGGGCAGGTTTGTTCTGGCTTTTGGGGTCCTGAGGTGAGCAAGGGTTGGTTCACGCGTTAGCATCTTTTCATGAACATAGTTGCCAAAGGGTGTGGGGTTCTGAGACATTCGTGGTTAGCCTTGAGATTTGGGGTTCAGTCTTGGGAAGGTTTGTTTTGGGTTTGGGGGTCCTAAAGTAGGCCGGTCTTTGGTGTCCTTGTGTGGACATGGCAGGCTGGAAGATTGGGGGTCCACATGTCCAGCATGGGGGCTTGAAGCTTGTTTTGAGTTTGGGGTTCTGCTGTGAGCAGTTTCGCTGGGGTTCCGGGGTCCCACTGAAGACAGGCTTTTTAGTGGGGGATGGGGCTTGCAGTCTTAAGCACGCACTGTTGATTTTGGGACTCAGGCCTCTAAGGAAGGCTTGGGGAGCTGGAGGGTCCTCCTGTGGCAGGGTATTTTGGGATTAGAGGTCCTGACCTGGGTAAGGATTTGCTGTGGGGGCGGGACCCTAACACAGACCCGGCTGTCTGTGGAGTGGGGCCCTCCTGTGGGCAGGGTTTGCCTTGAGGCAGGAGCTCTAATGGGAACCTGTCTCTCTGGGCTCTTCCCAATCCCAAACCTCCATCTGAGGGTTCCAGTGGGTCAGGGTTTGCTTTAACATCTGGGGGTGCTCCCTGGGCAGGGGCAGAAGGGAAGTGCCCCGGGTCAAGGGAGCACAAAAGGTAAGGGACAGGGCTGAGCAGGGGCCACCTTCGTCCAGGTACTGGAGCTGCAGCAGGTTCAAGGGGACGCCGGCTATCAGGTCCAGATCCTCTTTGAGTTCACGCACAGTCATGTCGCCGCGGCAGTTCGTCACTTGGAAGGTCTCCCCGGTCTCCTCCAGCAACACCCGCATGGCAAACACGTCTGGGAGCACATCGAGCGCCAGACTCTCAGCCTGCGGGTCCCCGCCGCGACTCAGGGTGTGGGGACCGGCCCTAGACTGCGCAGGGACACGCCGCGGGCCCCCAGCCCCTGTCCCTCGCCGGCTCGCAGTGGGTTCCGGACCAAGGGCGCCCCCGTGCGGCCCCGCCCCCGCTCCGCTCGCGCGGGCTGCGCCCGCCGCCGCCGCTGCCCGCCGCATTGCCCTCTGCCCGGTTTTGCCCCGCGTCATCCCTACTGCCTGCGGCGGCCACACGTCACCACGCACCGTACCCCCTGTGGGTCAGCCCTCCGCGATGAACAGAGGCGCGGCTCCACGTGGACCGGTGACGGGCCTTCAATAAGCTGGAAGGACATGGGCGCTCCCTGAAACCGTCGGAAGCTTTATGAGATCAGTACAGAGGCATCGCCCAGAAGCCGTGTACCCCCAGTTCCCACCACGCCCCCAACTTCATCTCAAAGTTTCCACGCTGCTCTTAATGTTCCTTTAGTCTGGAACACGAGGCCGCTTCCGGCCACTGTTAGGAAACTGGGACCTCTTTGAGTCTGTTTAAAACACAATCTTTGCATAATTTGGGGCCAATGACCTGGAGGAATTATGCGTGAACAAGGCCCAGATTCATTCGCCAGTGCACGCACCGCGTACAGAGGGCGTAAAGCGCTTCCACACCGTTTTCCTGGCCTGAGTGAGAAAACCAGCATCGAAGACACTTGGCTCCTTTCAGCAGATGTGGGCCCGGGCCGGTGAGAAAAACCAAACCGAACCAAACCCAGCACTTGGCCTCTGCGGAAGTGGGAGACGGGCCTTAGGGAAGTTTGCAAAACTGCCATCAAAACCCACCCATTCTGAAAATGCTTGGGAATTCTGGCGGTGAGGAAGGCACAGGGGAGAGGAACCGGTGAGAAGGGTGCTGGCCACGGGGGAAAGGCTGGGACAGGCCCACTGTTGAGGTGCCTGGCACAGGGGCTCAACCCGGGAGAGGCCCACCTTGTGTCTTCCCTCTAATCCACCTGAAGCGAGGCCCCGCATTCAAGGGAAGGGCAAGTCCCTGTGTGCTGGACAGACCCCACGTACTCAGCCCCTGGGCCCACAGCGCTGACACACAAAGAGCTCTCGGTGATGGGGAGACACCAGGAGAGGATGCTGGGAGAACCAGAGCAATCTTAGTGAAAGCTCAGGGGTCTCACACACACACACACACACAACTAAAACGGGAGCTGTAAACGCATCTTCTTTGCAGAGACGTTACCATCATTAAAAAAACAAAAAAACAAAAAACGAATGAACCTCTGCGTTGGAAAGGCAACCCTGCCACAGGACACTGCTCATGCACAGACTGACACTTTACAGGCCGATGACTCGCCAGCGTCTCCGGGCCGCTGACGAGCTCCACACACCACGGCACAAACAGAAGCTAATCTTTTTTCCTTGATGGAAAATTAAGCTCTGCACAGAATACAAGATTCCAGTTGAATAACTCCACTCACAGCGATACCAACCGATTTTAACAACGTGACAATCCGAACTGCTGGGCAATAAAAAATTTAAATCGCTTGTTACTGAAGCAAAACACTACCTCCACCTACTCACTGTAGGCAGGAATCGAACACAGAATGGGTTGAGGGCTGTTCTGTTCATACGTAGCCCCCACCTACTACCCGCCCTTTGCCCAAGTCGTACAGACGTGGACCGCACTTCCTCCGGCGCGCGCGCCGCCTGTCCTCCGGTTGGAAGCAGCAGCTCCACAGGCTGGGGGAGGGGACAACATCCTGGACAGCAGGCTGTTTAACAGCTAGCTCCAGAAATTTTATTTTAAACAGAAAGAAAGAAAACAGGCCCGTGGCCCCATGGGGGGGCCTCTTCCTTCCCTCATGCCTGCCATTGAGGAGACACACACATTAACAAGAGGAACGTGAGCACACGCGTGTGTAGAATTCAACCCAACGTCTATAGGACCTTGAGTTACTAATGAGAACCCTATTTAAATTCCAGAGCGTCTTTTCTAGTTTCACTTGTAGAAGTACGAAACCCCAGCTGTGAGTGACTCTGAGGAGCACCCCAGCGCCCCAAAGCGCCGGTGCGTGTGGGCAGGTCTCCCGTCCCCCAGAACCGGGGCGCCCCATCTTGGTTCCAACTCCAAGGTGTCGGGCGGGAGGGCAGCGTCCGTGCGTCCCGATGCCCAGCTTCCCTCCTGAGCCCTGGCGCGCTGCGCTGACACGGGGGTGAGGTCTGTGTGCTCCCCGCCTCCGTCGAAGGCCCACACACGCCTTTAAGGCTGCGGGCCTGTGAGAAGGGCGGGGGCGAGGGCAAGTCCCACACTGAGTCACAACAGATGCCAACATTGGAAAGACGGCCAGAAACCACTCTTCAGTGGATTTCTTTAACCATCACATGTTTCAAAAGTAAACAAATTGGGCTCTGTTTGCAGCAACTCGAAGCAGAGCGTAAATCTAAATGATGTAGGTCTCTGGTCACTGACAGGAGGCTAGTGTCACGTCAGTATCTTTTCTTCCTGTCAAGAGTTATTTACATGTGCACAGTACTTCAGTTCAAAATAAAACATAGTGCCGTAAACCATCTTTCACAGGAAAGCAGCAGGAAGCAAGCGTGCAAGCCTATTAAAGACGGAAACGCGCCCGATAAGCCAGGTTATCTGGCAGGGGGGTGGGGAGGATGCTTCAAACAATAGCGCCTGTAACAGAAGAAGCAAACTCCCTGCAGGTCAGCTGCGGCTCTGGAGGAGCCCACATCCAGCTAGCCCCGTGCTCTATGACCTTCCAGATCGGGCAGGTGGCCCGGCCACCTGAAACCTGTGCCCATCCCAGGGCCAGTCCTGTGAGCGCAGGCGAGAAAGGGGTCGTTGCCAGTGTAGGGTCGGAGTGGCAGAACCTCTCCTCCCTCAGCAGGTCCGATTCTGGTAAGACGTGTGTACCAAGAATGGAAGGACTCGGCTGTGAGCGATCACCGAGCGCTCAGTTCTGTTTCTGCAGCCCGGCAGGGTCTAGAAGATTCTGCTGCTTTGGTTCCAGGGTGGCAAGAAGGAGACATCTTGGTCCCCGTCTGACTGCAGAGCTAAAATGGCCTCTTCAACGACTTTAAGATGAGGGTGACCGGCATTTCTAAAGTGCGCCAGGGAGAGAAAACAGGGTGTGGGCCGTGCGTGCCATGGACGGTGCCTGGGAACAGCGTCTGGTCCCAGGGCTGCGTCACCCACACCACAGGGCAGCAAGTCACTTTTCAAAGACCCGTCACCTGCGTGAGTCCTTCAAAGGATAAAACCGCTTTAACCAAAGAGTGTTTCCGAAATGTCAAAAATGTCCTCCCAAGAACAGGCGGGCGTATTTTAAAAACTGTGATGAAAAACTTCCAAAACGATCTTCTCTTTGCCCCAGCAGAGTGAGCTGCCCAAGGGCCCTACCTTCCAGTAAGTCCCGTTCAGGGTGAGAACACCGGCCCGGGCGGACCATCACTCTCTCTGTACTGACGGCAAAGCCCGACCATCGACAGTCGCCAAGGCTGAAATGTGCCGCCTTTCATCGCCTGTGCATCAGAACTCGAAAGCCGCAAGTACCCTTCGTTTCTAGAGGATTATGTAATATTCTGCATTTTAGCGTGTTTATTAATCATAAAACCTGAACCACATCCATTTATTTCCTCAGTCCTTTTCTGAATAACATGAAATACACAAGAAAGTGGGAACATTAGTTTATATGATACATCTGAACTACGCTAGCACATAATTTGCCACAATTCCTGCAGAGGAAATCTCGTGGCTGCCTGAGCAAGTTTAAAGTGTGTAAGCCCGAACACTGGTCACATATCCTCCTCCGACAGCACCTGCCTCGGGGCCTGGGCCAGCACACCCTCACAGTGGGCGTGGGGTCTAGTGCCAGGCTGAGAAGGCTGGGGAGGGAGCGCCCCACAAACTGGTCCACGGGGACGCCACCCTCGCTTGCCACTGCCTGTGACAGGAAGAGAGCCAGAGCCAGAGAACCAACACGGTTCCGCGAGACACACCCACACCTGTGGCTTCGAAGAAGTCAGCTCAGGGCCTGCTGCTCCAAGGGCCTGTGTGTGTCCGGGGTGCACGCTCTCGATCACCGAATCTGGTCAGAAACGAGCTAGCGTTCTGTAAGTTCTCATCCAGCACCGGGCACGAGCAGTGTGCTGTCTGGTGGAGAGAGCGAAGGTTTCCAGGCAGATGGGTCCAGGGTCAAGGCCTGACTTGGCCACTGACGATGCTTCTGTGGCCTGGCCTTCCTGTCTGGAGCCTCCGCTTTCCCGCCTGTGCCACGGAGAGGTGCTGGGGCAGCACAGTGCCCGCAGGTGAGTGGAGAGCCCTCCCCTCCATCCCTCACCAGATGCAGGCTTGAGGGCAGGGCCCAGCCTGCCAGATGACAGCCACACCCCTGGCCCCGACCCAGAGCCCGGCCTCGGGACGAGGAACAGACGCTGCTCCTATACAAGCCCACCTCCACACACTGCATCTCTGCACCGAGAGGGCCTGACAGGCATCCTCGAGTTGAACCCTCACAGCCAGCCATGGGAGTCAGAGCCAGCCCGCTTTTATAGGCTAGCAAGCTCTGCTCCAGTGCGGTGGGGACACACGAGGTCTCGGGAGCACCCAGCAACAGTGGCTGGAGACTCTGGGGCAGACACGGGGCACCGACAGGCCTCAGTCCTGCAGCCACCCTGCTGGGAGACCGCCGCCCCGACACGTGCTCGCCGTGCCCCTGGCGCCTGGCACTGAGCCTGGTTACCGAGAAGCATCGGCTCGCTGAAGCCTCGTGACCGAGCCAGGGCAGGCACGCACACCTTCCCCCTTCCCCCGTTTCACAGAGGGAGAGGCCGCGCCAGGAGGCTGCTTGGTCCCGGCCACTCACTGGGCCTCACACCTGGGGGCTGTGGCTCAGGTCGGCCCTCGTGACCTCCAAGCGTGGACCTCTCCCAGGACCAGCAGGAGGCGGTCCAGGCTGAGAACCCTTTCCTTGAGTTGGTCACTGTGGGTCTTCCAAATCTTCAATGAGTCACTAGTGAAAGCACACGAAAAATTAATTGTTCTTAAATGAAACTGGTTGGAACCTTTTCCTTTTGTTTTATCATATATTTGCTAATCTGAGATTAAGAATTTAAAAATAAAAGTAAAACTATCTCATTTACCCTTTGTCCACAAAATGACCTGGGGCACCAACTTTTCACCGAAGCCTGAGGCGCCGGCCTGTGGGTTGTGAATTGGACACTTCTCACAGTGGACGGCCACAGCACTCGGGTGATGCCCCTTCAGCCCAACAGGGGGCCCTGGTGAGTCTTTCAGTGGGGGAGGTTTGGAGGGAGAGGAAGGGGGCTTTGGGGCCTGGAGTCAGGCAGAATCCAGTCATGGCTTTACTGTGCTACTGACAAAGCTGGGTGACAGCTCCGGAGATTCAGTGTGCTATTCCCTCTACCCGTGTATATGCTCGAAATGTGCATAAAGTAACACTTCAGCAGGGAAAAAAGTATGGCTTTACACTTCCTGTGTGATCTCAAGGAAGTTAATTAACCTCTCTGGGCTTCAGCTGCTTCATCTACAAACAGGTGTGAGAGTGAAGGTGTGAGCATGCTCAATGCACAGTAGACCGTGTCACCAAGGGTGAGACGCATGACAAGACACCTGGTGCACGGAGGAGGTCAAGCCACGGTCACCGCCTCCCCAGCCAAACGTGAGTCACGCCCTCACTTCCAAGGTGCTACATATAGGGGTGACCTGAGGCTCTGGAGAGGCTGACGTGAACCCCACCAGAAAGATGCAAAAGTCTCTGGCCCAACCTGTGGCTCTGTCCTTCACCCCAACTCCCCTCTGAGGCAGCTGGCGAGGGCCAGGGGAGTGGGGCGCACAGCCCTGAACTGAGTGCGACAGGACAGGGCGCTGGGCCTGGCCCTCCCCTCACAGATGGAAGGGGCCGGGAGGACAGGGGCTTGTTTATCCTCTGCCTCCAGCATCTAGAGTGTGCCTGACACACAGTAGGTCCTCAATTCACAGCTAAGGGCAAGTGTGTGTACAAGTTGGGAAACCCTGCACAAGTCACTTTGCCTGACTGGGCTGGCCCCCATCTCCCATGAGATAAGGGAGTTAGGTCCATGGTCCCCAAGTTCCTGCCTGGTCCTCCAGGCCTGGGTTCTTCCCTGGGGCCCCTGGTACTGCCACACGGTGGGTCCCCCCAGGCCATGCTCACTTGGCAAATGAAAGCAATTGCCTGCCTCCCGACCCTACGACGAGCTCGCTGGTGAAACTCAACCCCGGAGCACTGTCCCTGTTTGAATGGAGCTTCCGCAGGCCCGCCACAGCCTGTGGGGGGACTCGGAACAGCGCCTGCGAGGTGCTGCCACCTGTGTGAACTTGGATGCTGCTCTCTACACGGGAACGAGATGACGTCATGCGTCCTTCCACCCCGAAAACGAGTTTATAGCAAGGGCGAGAGTAACTATGTGACAGCAATCATCAGAACACAGAGAAAACAAGATGTTTAAACACATGGCAACACACAGACACACCTCTCATTTCACCAAAGCTCTCATTAAAGTAAAATCTAACAAGGACTGGCACTGAAAAACATTATTACAGAACATTACATTATCATTTGTAATACCACATCATTACATTATTATGTAACATGCAATACGTAACAGCTACATATTTACATGTAACATGTAACATGTAATATGTAACGTGTATATGTAACATGTAATAATGTAACATTATTACATTATTACAAAACAGTATTGGAATCTTAAGATTCCAAATCTGAGAAAATGCCCCCTTGCATATTAATTAAAACATTACCTTTCAGAACATATCATTTTTATAAAATTTTAATACCATCAGAGTACCCTAGAAAATCAGTGTTTCCAATGAGACTCCCCCCCCACCCCGTCTTCAGCTAATATGCGCCCACACAAAACAGGAAGGGCTCTTCTAACGGCTTCGCTACCAAATCACGCTGCAGCATGAACCCGGCCTGTGTCTCAAGGAAACAGGAAGCCACCAGGTAAAGGGTTTCATTTATACGATGATTCACCCACAGTTTCCATCCCTGAAGCACGCAGCTTAACAAAAAGGTAATCTTATACACTGATAAAACCATTGTATGGTTCCTAATTCCAAAACACAAAAGCTGGTTTCACAGGTAAACTGAAAAAGGAAGCCCAGAAAAAAAAAAATAGAGGGGTTAAAAATGGAAGAAGCATAAATACTCCTATCTCCAAAAATCACAAGCACAGAAAGCCACGATTCTTTACTAGTCTGAAGGAGAGCCACTGAACTTTGGGAAATGTATCTGTACGCAGCTTTAAGGCAACATGCATGAAATAACTGTAAACATCATTGGGGTTATGGAGTTCCGAAATCAGTATCAGCTGCCTGAAATTTAAAAAAAAAAATGGTTGTGGGGGCAAAAAATACCTTATTACCTTCTCTTTATTCTCCCTCCCTCTTACAGATAAAAATAACCAAGCTGTGGACCGGGGAGAGAGGGACCCAGGGAGGCCTCCCCTCAGGGAAAGGCTGACAGCACAGTTGAGTGAAATGACCATGCAAAGAAAAAAAAAAAATCTTTCCATCTCACACACACAAACAAATCAAATAAAAAGGAAATAAATTAGACATGGTAAATCAGAGGCTGAGAAATTTATGAATAGGGATTTACTATTTCAATTTTAGGTTATCAGCAGTTCGAAAGCACATAAAACTTTCAGAATCAGATAACATAAAAATAACCAGAACGCTGAAGTTCCCAAAGATCAGCAGATCAAGGGAACACTCAAATGAGATTTCACTGCCTCCGCAGTGTTCCAGAAGCTGCAAATTAAATTTTCTGCGGCTACTGGCGGCTCCCGGCTGGAGCGGAGCTTGTCAAACGCGGCCGGTCCGCTTGCAGAGAACCGGGCGCTGCGGCCAGTCCCTCCACCGGGGGGAATTCATCCGCCGCCGGTGGGGGAAACCTGCCGCCCGCGCGCTCGCTGAGCTCCACACGGGAGCTCGCTGAGCTCCCGCGCGCTCGCTGAGCTCCACACGGGCATGGGGAAAAGGGGATGAAAATCAATGGCATTATGTCCACGCTGGCAACAAAACGAAATGAGAGATGGGAAGGAAGTTAGAGCCGGAAGCCAGGAGTGCTGGTGAATACTTTCATATAGAAAAGCAGTTTTCAGAAAAATGATACCAATATCATGGGCACAGGAATTCACATCAGTGGCTTTGGCTTCAATCACCACGGCAGAGATGGGGGACAGCCAGAGCCTGGAGATAACGCTGCCGGCCGATGCTCGCTACGCTGGGTGCCAGGCCTCGGCTCGGTCCCCAAACTGGTCCTAGCCCCGGTCCCCAATCCAAGTCCCCAGCCCCGGGGAAGCGGGTTAGCCAGACCCCGGCTCCCTGACTCCTTCCCCGTCTCCAGGAAGCGCACCAGCTCATCCCAGTCCTTATCCCTACCCATGTTCCCACCCCAGACTTCGTCCCCATCTAAGACCCCCACCCGGTCCCCGTCCCCGTCCCCGTCCCCGTCCCCGTCCCCGTCCCCATCCCCATCCTCATCCCGGGGAAGCGGGTCAGCCCGACCAGGGATGGACCAGGTCGAGCTCCCGCGCACAGCCGCTAGAGGGCGCAATGTTTTCATGAAAAAACTTGGGCCTGTTTTTCTCTGTCCTCAGCATACCCTGGGAACAAGGCATAATGACTAAAACCTCAATCGCTCAAATTAAGCATAATGATCAAAGATCACAGCAAAGAGAAAATCTTTTCGTTTGCCCCCGGCATTGGCCAAATCATATCCTGAATAGCTGCAAAAGCTTGATGGATTTCTACAGAGGAGACAGTTATTTGAGAGATTTCTAGTTGAGGAAGAAAAATGAAAACTAAAGATACCGAAATAAATCTTGACAAGGTGAAAACTAAAACCCAAACAACAGCCACCACAAACAAATCCACTCGATACTGTGGAAATCACATTATGCACCTCAGGAAGGAGAATTATTTAAAGCGATGCTTTCGCTCTATGAGAATCACTCAAACCTTTACTGTTCCTTCTGCCGGCACAGACGGAATTAAATAACTCCTTCACACACAAAATGATATACAGATCTGAGCCACCTTGGGGGACAGTTTCATTTAATAATCGTCTCATCTGGGTTAGACCTTTTCATAATGTCTCTCGCTGTAGCATAATTTCTTTTAGAAGCTCAAGTGCCTAAACCACGCTGGGCCCTGCAGAGAGGGCTGCACTCAGAATGTTCAGGAAAGCTCGGGCAAAAAACTGCTCCGATTAATAGGAAAATATTGAAGAGTGGGTGATTCATCTTTTATTTGGTTCGAATAAATTGCTTTACAGGAGAGCAGAACACTCTAATTCCAAAGTGACTGGGCCCTGCCTCCGTCTGAAAATGAACGTCTGCCCGGAGACAGCGGCATCCGTGACTCAGAGCTCTGGAGCCCGGTTTGCCCTTAATAAAAACGTAATCTCTTTATCCAAAGGAGCACTATTACTGCTGCTTAGAAATCAATTAAAAGGTAGCAAAATGAAGAATTATTCCATCTAATTTGCCTTCTCAGAGCCCCTCACAGGTTCTGTTTACTTGGCTAGTTCCTATCGGAACCTCCAGTTCTTGCTGTTAGGGGTTACTACAAATTCTTGAAAAAGAATTTTCAAGAATCATTCTCCATAAAGATACTCTCCCCTCTTGCCTTCATGAAGCAACTATTTTTAAAAAATGTATATATAAATAAAAATATATAATCCCTTAACATGACCCACATACACTGCTGTATTATACTTCAGACAGTACATTTGTTGCCGGCCAGCACTGGGCAACCCGCTACCACCTTTTTGACCCAGAGTGGTCGTGCTCATATTGCTGGAGGCCTCCAGCCTCCTCCCAGGCTCCCGCCTGTGCCGTTTGTTCTCAGGGCCCCGAGCTCTTCCCCTGCCTGGTGGACCCCGGTCTGTGTGTCCACGACATGGGGCCCCGGCTGCTTCCCAGGAGTCAGCCTGCCCTAAGCTGGGCACCAGCGTCCTTCAAGGGCAGTTTAGCTGGTGAAAGCAAGTGATTAGTTTCTCTGGGTCATTTGTAACTATTATTCTTCCACTCATCATTCCTTTAGGAGAAGGGGGAAAAAAACAGGCAAGCAGGAAAGAAGCAGCATCTGGCAGAAAGAGCCCTGCATGCGGCAGGGAGGCTGATCTCTGCCAGGCTCGGAGCTGGGCAGGCCGCCCCCCGCCCCCGGGCCTGGCTCTTTCTGACTCAGGGAGCGTGCTGGGCTACCTGCCCACTGCCGCCCACAGAATTAGACCTCTAAGGGGCAGGGGATTAGGAGGAAAGGTATGAAAACATTCACCCACCACCAAAAGAACACCCACTTTAAGATTCTGGATGGTATGTTTCAAATGAAAAAAAACCAGACACCTGCATTTTTTGTTTTCACTGATACTCTACATAGCCAGGGCTTTGAAAAACTGTTTTGAAGAGGGAAGGTTTGTTTTTTGTTTTAACCCTTCTTTCTACCTTCTAGCAATCAGAGAGGTGTTTAAGAACCCCCATTCGTACTTTGTCCAGGTCTTTTAAAAACCCACGGAAGGGAGGATGGGGACCAGGTCAGCAGCTGCTAACTGGTCCCTGAGCATCAGTCAGTTCGTGGATGGAGACGGCCAGGGTCCAACATGCCTCCCACTGGGGCCCCTGGCAGACACACATGAGCAACAGAAAGCAAGCACAGCCCCATGTCATCAAGGGCGTGAGTGGTGTTCCTGGAGCAAAACTGACGTTGCCAGGTGTTAGCGGCTCACAACTGTGTTCTCTCGGAGACCACTGAACACGTCGATTGTGGCCACGTAATTGTGGGCCAAGGGCCCTGCTCCGGCTTCCCGCCTCCAGCTCATCAGGCACCCGCCTGTGCTCCAGGGCGCTTCTGGAAGGAGACTGGCACCGGCAGGCATGTCGGGAGCCAGTGAGTGCTGCATAAGTCTCCTTCGGGCAGGGCCAGTTCTGCCTGCCCAGCGCGAACACCGCCCCCGGGGGGCTGTGGGCGCAGCACCTGGGCACCAGCCTGGGCGATCCCTGCCATGCACTCATCCAGCAGGGGCTGAGGTACCGTATCCTGGGACACGGGTGAGAGAGGGACACCGGCACTCTGGCCGGGGAGGCCGGGGAAAAAAGGGGCTTGAACCGGGAGGTGGAAACAGAGAGGCAGAAGGGGCCTTCCCCCAGCTTCAGACTGGCCGACTTCTCACTTTGGGCGTGTCCAGCTTGGACTGAAGGCAGAGCAAGCCCCCACCTGCCTTCTCCAACGGCACCCACTATCTGGCACCACAGAGAAGAGTCTAGATGTCAACGTTTGGTTCGTCCGGGGCGCACGGCTCTCGAGAACCAACACAATCTTTTCCTGTAACCTCCCCCAGCACGCAGGGCCTGGGCCCCTAACCTCTGGTTGTCACTGGCTTTTCCCACCGGACGGCCTTCCTGAGGTGGCCCGCTCGCCTCCGCCTCTGTGTGGGCCACGGGGCACACAGGTTACTGCAGTTAAGAGGACTTACGTAGCACAAGAAGCCAATCCACAAGACAGAACAAAGCCAAACACAGCTCCCGAAAGAAGCCATCAAAAACTCTTCAGACAAAAAAATAAAGCAAAATGACTAGAATAAATAGGCACTAAGTGTCACTCCGTAGGTGTCAGATTGTTCTTATATTTGATTTGCTTTAATTAAAACACTATTCTAGATTACCAGAAGGCTGTAAACACGACTGCAGAGTTGACTACTTTTTTTTTTTTAAGTCAGAGAGGAAATATTAGCACCATAGATGGTGAACTACGATATGTCATGAATATTGATGGAAGAAAAATATTTCCTTCCAGTGGCCATTCTTAAATTAACTCCCAGAGAAACGTGAAGTTTTGACTTGCTTTTCTTTTCAAGGAACAAACCTGGAGTTTAGATTTATTCTCCTCAAGGGGGATGGGGTCAGGCCTCTTGCTCAGTGCCCGGACAGCCACTCCTCCCACCGGGGGCTCGTCTGCACTCTGGGGGGTGGGGTGTCTTACCGACTGGTCTGCAGGAGGAGGCTGGCCTACTGCTCCCCCTTCGGAGACCGTCCTTCAAAGCCAGAAGCCATTCCTGAGAACCCAGACCAGAGCCCCCCACCCCGCACTAGAACACACCTGTGCACCGTTATGTACAACGTTGCACAGACCGGCCCAGGAAGTGCCGAGGCACACAGATCTCATCCGCTTCAGTTCAGAACTGCTCGAGGCCCTCACCAAAGACGGGCTAGCGCCGGCGAGCGCCAACAAGCCGGGCCTGTGCTGACCGTTCTTCCAGCCCTGGGGTCCCCAGTGCGTCAGCCCTGGCCCTTAAGGAGCAGCGCAGGGTCTGGGGACTGCGTCCCTGGCAGGGGGCGTAGGCCCAGACACCCGCTCTGCATTTCACCAGTGCACACACTTGTGATGCTGGCTGATGGACCTGCGCACCAGGGTAACCGTCGGGTTGAGTGAGAACGTCCAACAGTGACAAACTGGTCTCTGACCACTGAGTAACACTGACCAAGGTGGCCCTGACCCTCTGCCTCCAGCACAACCCAGGCCTCCCACCCGCATGTGAGACTGCGTGCCGTCGGCCAGCTCGATGCACCCGACAGAGCAGCTCAGTGCGTGACCAGGAGTGCGGACCAACACACCAACGGCTGCTCTGCCAGCCGGAGGGCTGCCCCCAATACCCCCCGTCCCCCGGGCCCCACCGGAGCGCACCGCTGACTTGGACAGAGCGCGGGAAACAACAGAAACACCTTGGTGTGATAGCCTAAGACCTCAATTTCTCCGACTTAATAAATCCACACAGGTTAATAAATAATAGATCATTTTCCTCGTTTCAGAAACTCACGTTGCTCCCAAGGCTCCGTCGGGAACCATGTGGAGAGCGCCCAGCAGCATGGGTGTCAGTAACTCGTCCCTGGTCGGGCGGCCCCACGGGCCCTGTGGGGCTGTCCCCCCAGAAAACCGCCTGGTGGTCAGAGACACGCCAGGGGCAAGAGGCCCCTTCTCCCACCGGGCATTTCAGGACTCCGCTGGTGAGCCAAGGCAGCCGGTGGACGTGAGGGAGGGGGCCAGCAGCGAGGAGCTGAGGGGACCGGCCCCTCCTCGGCTCCTCTCCAGTAGGGAGAACTGCTGCCCTCACTGTTGGAGCATCTGGAGTTGTGTGCTTCCTTTTGTTGCTTTTGCAATGGGAAGGTCCCACTGGAACCTAAGAGTCAAGCAGCAAACTCAAGGGCGCCGACGTCCCACACCACGAACCAGGACTTCAGGGCACAAGCCCTTCAGACCCTCCCCTCAAAAGGGTCCTGGGGAGGAATCGGGTTTTTTCTCCACTCCCGTCTGCAGCAGGGAAGCCCTACCCAGGGGAACTCGGCCACGCCCTTCTCCCTGACACACCCACTTTTAACAAGGAGAACAACATGAGTTTTCTTGCCTATTTTTTGAAACAAAACGGCAATATAGGGTATTGCTTTATTTCTTACTAATGAAAAGTAACTCTAGCAAATTCTTAAACATTTATGTTTAAGAATTTATCTTAAACATTTATGTTTAAGAATTTATCTTAAACATTTATGTTTAAGAATTCTAAACAATTATGTTTAATGTTCAGGCTATTTAAATCTGCCTTTTGTTTTGCTTTATTGGAGCAGGCCTAGGGAGGGGGAGAGAGGTGACAAGTTAGTCGAGCTGCGAAAATCCAGTTATAAAGGGCGTGACTGGAGAAACACTGGAGACCACGGGTGTGGAGACAGCACCATCAAGGCACGTGGGAAAGAGAAGGGGCCGCCTTGCCCCTGGCTTTGATCACAGACCCCTCCCTAATCTTGGTTCTTTAGTCTCATCCCGACCTGGGAAGGACCCCGGCTCAAGGTGGCCCAAGTGCAAGTTTAGTGGAACTCCGACGCCAGGGAGGCATCGGAGCCTCCCACCACGAACCAGCTAGAAAGCTTCTGGAAAGAGTCGAACTAAGAGACAAGCCACGGGGTCCCCGCTCACCCAGGATGCGAGCCCTGGTCTCTCGGCCCTTCCGGAGCGACCCACCGACCAGCCTGGTGCTGAAAGAGCACCTCCAGGGTGAAGCTGGGGGCCACGACCACGCTCTGACTAAGCTTCCAACTCGAGGGGCTGCATGAGCTCACCTCCCGCCGCGGCCCAAAGATCTGAACTCCGGGAAGCAGGCAAGCGGAGCGTTTATGCGGTGAGCCCCGACCCCACCCAAGCAGCAGCTCACGTCATCGTCGGAGAAGGGGGAAGGTCCTTTTTGGTCTCCCCACCTTGTCTTTGTGGAGGAGAGTCAGGGTTATCAATCACCCAATTGATTGGTTGTCTAGTTATCCAAAACATGACCTTAAGAATAAAATCAAATTCGCCATTTATCATCTCTGCCAGGATATATTAGTAAGAGAGAAGCGGCTTTGTGATTTCTGTCACATCCTCGGTGGCTGAGGGAGTGGGCAGGGACCCACTGTGCCGTGGGAGCCCCTGGCCCCGGAGAGCTCGCTAGCGGACGGGTGGAGGCAGGGCTGGGGCCTGCCCGGGCCCTCCGAGCAGACGCGCTGCCGCCCGGCGCTCTGGCTCATTCAGAGTCCCGCGGTGCGGCTCTCACTGCAGCGGTAGCACCTGAGGCGGAGCCACAGGGAGAGAAGTCTCGAGAATTTTAAGGGCTTTATGTGGTTTGTGAGGATTCGCTTCCGGGGAGCCCTCACAACCAGACGCCGTGGATGTGGGCGCACGGCACGCATGCCCGCCTTCCCCACCTGTGTCCCCACGATGACTACTCTGGGGCCCAGCACCGGCGCTCGGGCAGAGATGAGGCTTACGGCCACGGACTTGCTTCCAACCAGATGCCAGCCACGCCCACAGCGTCAACCTGAACCCCACACGTCTCGGCTGGGAGACCAGAGCTTGATGCCACCATCATCCACGGAAAGACAGCACAGTGCCACTGAACACTGGCGTCCAGGATGCAGCCGACGCAGGGCGAGGGTGGGGCGCGGGGGTCCTGCCCTCTCCGCCACACACGCACGCACGCACGCACGCACGCAGTGCACACACAGGCGAGTGGCAGTCCCGCCCGCCCCGGGCTGCTTATGCTTCCTGCCCACAGCGTGACTGCCGGGCCCCTCCTGACAGCCAGGACGACACAGCCCACAGACTGCTCTGTGACGGCAGACAGCTGTTTCCACGTCCCAGAGCCCCCAAACACACACTCCACACTGCCTGTGTCGCTTTCTGTTGCTTAAATCCAGCAGACCCCAAGATTCGTTAGCAGAGCAGGCAGCTGGCCCTGCCGCGCCCAGGGCGAGGGCCTGCCTCCTCCGCACAGCCCGCCAGCCCTTCGCAGTGGCCAAACGACACCTCCGGTCACGAGTGCCTAAGGGGTACTTGCTTCTGAATCTCTGGGGGCACAGACCCCTCTGAGCACTAGTGAAAGCCGTAGGTCCTACCCTACAAAACAACTGAGCGGGCACGTACGCGCCGGACTTCACGCGATGCCCGGGCCGTGAAGAACGTCTGAGACAGCCCTCAGCCTCCGGGCGGCGGATTCCCAGCCGGCCTTCGGGGCCCACGTCAAATGCCCCCTGCTTGGCAAGGTCTCATCCCAGGCATGTCCCTGTCCCCAGAATGACTAGCTGCCTGCCCTGAGCTTCCACAGTGCGCCATGCCCGCACCTGTCCCAGCCCGTCACAGCCATGCCAGGGGCTTGTTTACGCAGTCCCCTCCCCTCCACCTGACTGAGAGGGCCTCGCGCATCGGCCCCTGCTGCCCAGCGCCCAGCCCGGGTCCGGCATGGAGGCTGACGCAGCTCTAGAAACACGTTTCCAAAAGCAGGCCTTGGTCAACGGCTACCGGAAGTGACGTGTAACGCGCGCTCGTTCCTTCGGCAAACCCTGACTCAGTTTCCTTCGTTAGAGACGAAGAACCCTCGCAGGGCTAACTCATCTTCCCGTTCCCTTTCCCTGCCCGGCGCCAGTGGCGAGCGTTGCGTCCGCAGCCCCCGCCCCTGCCTTGGGAGGGCCACAGACAGCGCCGTGTCCGGAAGGAAGAGGCGCGACCCCGGCCGTGGAGGGCGGGGCTCGGGAGTCTGCACACCAGGTGAAAACCGACCCAGAGAAGCAGCTGTGCTTCCCCTGCTGCGGAGGGAAACCAACCGGATCAGGCGGAGGGCCGAGTCAGCAGGCCCCAAAAGGAGCAGCCTCCTTAGCTGCTCGCCACGAGAAGGGCGTGCGGCCACGGGGGGAGTGGTGGCCACAGAGCTCCCAAACCTGCCACGGCCGCAGCCACGCCCAGGAACCTCTGCTTCTGAGTCGGAACAGACCTGCATGGCTGCGGGCAAGGAGGCCAGGCCCCTGCGGCCACCTGTAGGGAGACGCTGAGGCACTGGCCATGGTGAGACGTGCGCACAGTGTCACCAAGTCAGTCCACACACGATGCGACACGACTCGGGCCCACGCCACCGGCCCCAGAAACACCATTTGCCCTTTCATCAGTGGGCAACGCTTACCTTGAACACCCGGACGGTTCGCTGTGTGTGCTCCTGCAGACCGTCGAGGGCTCCCTGAATCTCGCTCCTGGCGCCCAGCTGCTGCGCCCCATCTCGGGCGTGAGGAGGCCCTCTCCCTGCGGCCCGGCCTCACTCAGAAGCAGCTCCAAGTCCTGGCTCATGTCAGAGAGAGGCGTTGGCCAATAAAGGAGATTATCAGACGATGCCAACTCAGGGCTCCCTGGGCAGGCCTGGGAGTTGGGTCCAGGGTGGCTGTGGATGGGGAGGTTGCTCCTATCAGGAGCTTCGGGAAGGCACCGGCCTCTGGGGGAAGCCTGGTCACCTCGGTTCCCACCGGGCCCAGGTCCTCCACTGGGCTTTCCACCGGGCTTTCCACCGGGCTGCTGCAAGAGCACTGGGCACACAGGGAACCGCCTCCCACAGGCACGTCTGGCTTTGCCTACCCCGGCTGCGTGGGACTGGGTTCCACGAAGGGAGGCAAAGTTCAGTACCGTGTAACGGACTGGAAATACAGTGCGAAAGCACAGGCCCCGCCTGCCCACGAGGCCCGTCCCCCTCCTGAACTGACCACCTGCAGTATTTACTGTGTCTCCAGAAGATCACAGCATCTCATGAGGGGATGAGTGGACCCCCAGCCCCCTCCGCCCCAGGGGGTGCACCGTGTACACTGAAAGTGCCACACAGGAGTTGGGCCAATCCCTCCACTGCACGTAGGCGGTGAACGCCCGGCTTCCCGCAGGCCAAGTAGCAAGACTTCCTGCACTTCCTGCCTTCGGGGCCTCCACCAGGGGGCAGGCCTGAGGAAACAGACGGGCCGAAGGGGGCAAGCGCTGGCTGGCTGGCTGCTAACCACTTGGGAGGTCTTGATGGGGAAGGCGCTGCCCAGGGCGGGGCCTGGTGGAGGCGGATGGAAGGACGGATGCGCCAATCTCATGGAGGATGGAAACTGGGACATGAACTACCTACTCTCGTGCTCCAGTACCATGTTACCAATGGAGAGACACCTGTGAACTACCTCAAATGGTCTGGGTAGTGTGCACCCAACATCCTCAGAGACAAGGTCCTTACAAAATCCAAGATCAGTCAGAGACTGTGCTAGAACAACGGTGTAGGGTCTACTGATGGTGGACGTAACGCCCTATGGCACTAAAGCGCATTTGGGAGACTTCACATTTTCCCTATGTACATTATCCAAAGAACTTCATTAATCAAAAAGTAAGAGAAATTTGTCTTTATAGGCTATTTAATCACTACTTTCAATTAATATTTTATCTAAATTTAGGAGACACAGTAGCTTCATTATTTATAACCCAGTAGTCATGTTTCAAAATCATTATTGCAATTACTTTTTGCTTCTTTACATAATTAAAGCTCTAATATTCCATCTTGCCCAGAAGGTCACTGTCACTAAAACTCTAGACGAGATAATTGCTAGAATTTTAGGTGGACGCTGGAGGTGAGGCAGGACCCTGGTGGTCATCTCGGTCGCAGCTCAGCAGGCAGAGGCCACCCTGCCCGGCCGTCTGCATCAGCTGACCGGCAGGCGGCACCGGGCTCCGCACCCAGAGCCGGAGGCCGGGTGCTGCTCAGGGTGCCGCTCAGGGAGCCATCCTCCCAAACACAGGGGCCACCACTGGCGGGGTTCACAAAGGTGGACATGAAGGGGCCCAGGGACTGGAAGGCAGCCTGGCGCACCTGAAACCAGAGAGAACAGCGCTTAAACGTGGCCTGGGCCAGAGCTGACCCCATGCTGACCAGGGCGGATCAGCAGGCAGTTCACCATCCCCCCAAATATGTCTAAGCAGATTTATTGTCTTCTAGGGCATTCCCTAAGTCCCAAGTAAACTATTTTTTAACAGAAAATAAGGAAAAATTTAGCACTATCAGGTAGTTCTTAGTCTGCCAGAATATTCACTCCATATCAAATAATCCCAGACTTCATGGAGCACCTGGACAGATCGTCGTAATCACTGCAGCACACCGACAATCAGAAGAGAAAAGGCAACAGGCCCCCCTTCCCGTCTTTTCCTTCTCACTCCCACAAGATTTGCTCACAATAAATGTTGACAGTGGGTGCCACTTCCTTAAAATCGCCAAAGCTTCTGAGATGCTGGGCGCTCCCCGCCCTAACCCTCACAGGAGCTAAAGGTGCCCATCAGTGACAAAAAAGACAAAAACACACAGTTACATGTCCGGATGCCAAGACGAGGCCCATGCTCACCGTGGTCACCTGTGCCCAGTTGCTGAGCAGCCAGATGCCAAGAGGGGACAGCTGGGCTCTGCAGACCTCGGGGGGCGTGCTGTGGGGCACTGCCAGGGAGCACCCACACAGGCCTTCCGCACCCGCCACACGTCATCTGAGCAAAGCGCAGAAAACTCGGGGGTCTACGGGAGCAAAGAGCACGGCGCTGCTCAAACCCGGGCGCCCCGAGGAAGGGCGGGACCTGCTTTAATGACGCAGTTAAGGCATCTACACCAATGAACAGCAAAAAAGGGAAATATATAATAGCCTAAAAGGAATCATTTGAGGCCAAAAGAAATGATGACATGTAGAATAAAGGAACTTTCCCTTCACTTCATAATTCCGGGAAACGGCTTGGTCACACTTAATAAGGCAGTAGAGAAAATAACCCCCAGAAGGCAGAACGGCGGGTGTGCATTACGTGAGCACAGAGAAGAACCGGGAGTGACTTCAGAACCGAGCGGCTGCCCCGAGCTCTTCCACTCAGGGTCCCTGGTCTTCCGCTGGGGGGTTTCAGGGACAGCAGGTGAGCCGTTAAACCCTGACGGGGACACAAGCAGCTCCCGTGCACAGGAGTGCCAACGCCACCACGCCGCAGGCGACCCACTCCGAACCGCCAGCAGGGTCTCGCAGGTTCCGCCCACGTGCGGGCCTTGGGCGCCTCCACTGAATTGGGTCTCGTGCTTTACTGGGCCGTCCACCAATAAACGACTGAACTAAAACTGCCGATGCGTCTTCATTTCACATCTGTGTGAAGGTCTTTTAAAACACATCCTTTAAAAACGAGGCTTTGTTTTCCATATTCTAATGTGAAACAACCCGCCTCCACGAACGGGAACGTGCGAGCGCCGACGTCAGGACAGGCAAGTGTGCTGATCTCTGCCGGCCCTCCCACGGGCACACTCAGTGCAATGCCACACTCATGGCCACCAGAGCAGCAGCCCACAGAAAATTATTCTGGGGTTAGGACTATATGGACATGGCTTACACTCCAAATAAATTAAAATGAGCTTCCGAACGTAAGTTTAAAAATCACTTCAAAGATGACACTTTCGGAGGCTGGGCTCCAACCACTCAGGTAGCAGAACCTGCTCAGCGAAGGAAGCAGCCAGCCGGTGCTGAGCCTCGCTCTCCAGGTGCCAGGGCCCAGGTCAGCCCAGCTTGAGGGGGTGTGGTAAGAGGCACCCGTGTCCCCTGACCACACTGCCATGGGCAGGGATGAGGCCCCTCTGACACAGCAGTGGAGGTGGGAGGGGCCCAGACCAGATGAGACACACATACTCTGGATCTGGGTCTGAAGTGGGAGGAGGGTCCCACTGGGCGGGGACGAGGCTGGAAGAGGGGCAGTGATGAGCAGAAGGGCCAGTGGCTAGCTCACGAAGTGGCGCCCTACCCTGCCCTGTCTCAGAATCGTGAGGGAGTTTATCAAAAATGCAGACCCTGGGCCCAACTGCCTTCCACCCTCCCTGGGCTCAGCTTCGTGGCCTAAGGGGAGCTGCCCCCAGGTCCAGGCGGTGTGAGGTCAGGCAGGAGAGCTCCGGGTGCTTGGACCTGAAAGGCCTAGAAGGGTCTGCGTGTTACCCTGGAAACCAAGAACTGACGCGCAGGTTTTGCAGCCCACGAGTGGGGTGCGGGAGCAGTGTTCTGCAAAGCGCAGGGGAGGAGGAACAGAAGGGGCAGGGTGGGGCAGTGGCCAGCAGGGAGGCCATGCGTGGGGCCACAGGAAGGCCTGCGTTGCTCCCTCTGCTGCACAGCCCGGCTGCCTCGCACTCGTGAAAACACGCTCACTTCCAAAGCCAAGCAACTTGAAAGGGATGAGTGCAAAATGGAGCTGCTGTTCCGAAGGAACAGACCCACAGACACAAGACCGTGCAGCTGACTTTGAAGTGCCCTACCTAGTAGTACATCAGCAATTACCATAGGCAAAACTTCCCGTCCCAAAAATTCCTCAGTGGCTTCTTGTCCAGCAGCATGACAAATATCCCCAAAATTTGCAGCACGTACCTTAAAAAGGAAAAAAGCACAGCCATTGTTCTCATTTTTCTTTTGGTCTTAACAAATCGCGGACTAACAAGCAGGAGCCTGGAGAGCCATTGCTCCTCCCGGCAGGCAGCTAACAAGCACTTGCTAGGCCCGGCGCCCACACAGCGCCGCCCTGGACCTGCGGAGCACTGGAAGTGGAAAACTTACAACGGAGTCCTGGATGCTGGGACTTTCTGCCTCCTGGCTGATCTCGATACTTAATGCATCTGGTTAGCGATGGAGCAGGAGAGCCCCTTAATAGTCTCCACGAGGTGAGCGAGACCCCTCTTCTCGCCGATGTGCCACGAGGAGAGACCAGAGGGAAGACGAGGCTCAGGGGGCAGGGGCGCAGCAGCAGCCTTCCATGGGGAGGACTTGACGGCCAAGGGGCAAGCGACTGACAGGGAGAGGGCGGGTGGGAGCTGGAAAGGAAGCAAGTCACCCCAGAAAATGAAAGAAAGGCTTTGCTTGCAAGGGCACCACCATCCCATCATGACAGTGAGGTCCCTGTGCCCAGAACAGTAGGCTTGGCCCCGCAGCAGCGGCAGCAGGTCACTCTGTGGCCCCCAGTGACTGAGAACACCGGCGGCACAGTTCAGAGGCTTTTCTCCCTTGGTCCGCACTGGCCACGTGCCTCCTCCGGACTGCGGCCACTGAGCGAGTCCAGAGATTCTGCAGGCATCGAGTTTGAGCTCGTTCATGTTCTGAATTTGGGGAGTTTTGAAACTGTATGTGCCCACCTTCTGAACCTGAAAGGGCTTCTGGTCACCACACAGTTCCCAGAGTCGGGGTGCGGCAGGCATTCGGCGGTGCTCTTGCTCAGCCTGGGGGCCACCCTGCAGGTGACCTGTGAAGAGGAAGGAAGATGGAGATGCCATCTGGAGATGCAGCCGCTGGAGGGCCAGCACCCCACCGAAAGCTGGCATTCGACACACTGCCGAAGTGTGCAAGAAGTGAAAGCAAAGAACCCCTTCTTCTGAGTTTCATCAAGCTACATGATCGATACAAAGCAAAGCACTTCTCACGTTTTCCTTAGGTAAGGGTTTGTCTGAAGCTTGAGGGCCACCGACAGCCAGGCACCCACTGAGTGCCCACACGTGAGTGAACAACTCACGGGCACTCACTTGTTTTACTGTCCCCAAACCCTGTAACAAGGGCATCACTGAGCCCCACTTTGCAGAGGAACACTCAGAGAGGTTAAGTGATGTGACCAAACTCAAACCGCGGTGAGGTGGGACGCGCAGTGGTGGCTGGGCCCAGCATAGAACATGACCGGTGGGCACCGGAGGGTGGGAACTCGAGGAGAGCAGACCCCTGCCAGAAGGGAACCACACTGGGTAGAACACGCAGCGTTTGCGGTGGCTCTTTTGCCTGGCACACCCCCATTCTGTATGGCTATGCAGGGTGACCGGACTGCAAGCAAAAGCCACAGTATTACTGATTTAAAAGTCAGAGACCAGGGAGTGAGGTTGCCAGAGCAGCCGGCAAGTGAGAGAGAAGTCCTGGGGAGAGAGGAAGAGGGGAGCTGAGGCAGGGAGAGCCCCCAAACCCGTGGTTACACCCTGCCCTGTCCTGCGCGTGCACGGGGGGATGGCGAGCTGCACAGAGAAAAGC
>PVKM010019988.1:0-23695 GCA_004027735.1 Carollia perspicillata | reverse complement strand
GGGTCTCCCCGGCGACCTCTCCTGTGAGGCTGGGAGCCTCTCCCGGCACCTTTCCAATAGGTGCCTTTAGGCTTTATTTCCCGTCGCTGGGGCCCTGGGCTGTGCGGTCCGTCTCACTGCCCAGTCTTGCCTAGTTTATCTGCACGCGAATGTGTGTCCACAGTTGGCTAACTGCCCTGTGTGCCTTGCGTGCTCTGCTCGTCTCCTCCCGTCTCCTCCCCGCGTCTGGGGTCTGCAAGCTCCGCACCACCTACGCCGCCCGGCGCTCCCGAGCCTGGCAGCCACCACGTTTTCCTGCCGCTTTCCCTCTCCTCCGGCTGCCGACTCTGCCCCTCTTACCGGTCAGGTTGACTGGTTGTCGACTTCTGTATTTCAATTTTCTGTGTTCTGGTTGTGTTATTGTTTATAAATATTTGTTGTCCTTAGTCTTGGTTGTGAGAGGAGGTACAGTGTTTCCACCTATGCCTCCATCTTGGCCGGAAGTCTAGTTTAAATAAATTAACTTATTTGCTTATCTAGCTGTCACCTGATTATTTTACAAAGCCTCATTTTTTACCGTTAGCAACAATTTAGTTCCTAGTGCCAAGTGAGCCTCCTGCAAAGAGACTGAAGCACAGGCCTTTCCAAGTCAGACCAGCGAGTGCCAGGACAGCACCCTTATGGGAGCACAGCAACCTCACTTTGTCACAAGCAGAACGTAAAAACTGTCATAAACCAGAAAACGCATATTCAGTAACCAAGGGCACATGAAATGTACTGTGTGCTAGGTTACTAGGCTGACTTCTATCAAGGGGAAAATTCTTATCCTTTATCTTAGACGACCCACAAATCCACATCACAAAAACCCAGTTTCACTAGACAAAGCAGAATGGCAGCATGGTGCCAGCACACTTGGAGATAAAACTCCAGACTGCTAGGCTGAAAATAAAAAAGAGGGAGGCAGGGCATGTGCGGTTACCGTCGTATTTAATTCCTTTTATTCATACACACTTTAAACAACGCATTTTTAATTTTTTTTAACTTTAGAGGCACACTTGAAAGCTATGAAGTTCACCACTTAGCAGAAAGCTATGAAGTGCCTCTGGCCAGAATGAGGGAAGTGCCCAAGAATTGCATCCATCCCTCCTTTCCTGCAAGTAGGTGGAGAGAATTATCATCCGTGTTTCCGGGGTCTGTTGGGCCACCTTCTTGCACTTTCCCTTGACTTCGGTAAAAGACAGACTTAGAAGTAATTACAAAAGGAAAGAATGTTGGAAAAAGCTCATGGAAGATGATATTTCGTGAATCCTTTTTGCTCAGATTTCTCTTTGACATCATTTGCCTGAGGAAGCCATACTTTCTCTGAAGCAAACAAGTTTGGTTGTTAAAATCCAGAAATTATTCTAGAATGTGTTTACTGTATTCTTAACACAAAATCACAGATATTAAAAAAGTAAATAATTTTTCTGTGTATAAGATATTTTTTAATGAAAGCCAAGATTATAAATAGTTTAAAGTGAATAAGCCACATGGATTCACTTATATTTGTCGAATACTCTTGTTACTCTCTCACCTCCAACCAACACGCACAACTCGAGCAGCCTGGGGATTACCATGACCTGTGACATGTATGGATATTTTATTTAAATACAGATATACGAACACACAATACCAAGAGTATGTGTCCTAATCAGCAACATGTTTTCCACATTTGAAATTTCATTTTGAGTTTATTTGAATTCTCACAGTTCTTTTTTGGTTAATTGGTCATTGAGTCATTGAGGTCAAGTTTCCTATAAATTATGGTACCACGGTTTTGATCTGTAGTTTTAATTGTAAGTTCTTCAAATTATTACAGAATGATGATATATCTTTTCAGAGGTGGCCCACCAGTAAGACAGCTTCATTGTCTTTTAGGAGATAAACACCTCAAGAAAATAAAAAGTCAAGACATTCTGACTTGAAATATTGGCATTCAGAATACACTTTTGCTTTTAAGAAATATTAAAAGATTGCCAGTCTTGCTATTCAGAACAAATCCTCTCCACGCCATCTTTCTGGGATTCTAAAACTTTGAGTTCTATCAGAACATGAGAAATTATCATGAAGAACAGACCTTTGAATAGAAAACAAGATAATATTCCCTCTATTTTTGTGTAATTTGCTGTGTAAAAGTATCTGCTGTATGGACTACTTTGATAATTATTAATTCATTGTTAAAATTGATTCTAAGCCACCCACTCTGAAAAGGGAACTTCATGATATATAAGATGGGGTGAATCAGTTCACCAACTCAAGAGAACAAGAATTTCTTTGTATCTCTGTAACTGTATTTAATTTCTATTTGAGTACCACTGCATGAAGGGCATACATGAAATCACAGACAGTTTCCGTCTCCTCCCCAAAACACGCCCCCATATTTTCTCTAGGTTTGTATCCGAGTCCCAGGCACCAGAGATAGGGCCACCCTGTCCCTTAACAGACTTCTGTCCACACAGGAGACTGCCAGGATGCCCGCATTCCTATCGCGTCCTGGTGACGGTCGTGCAGAAAACTGCACACCCTTCACAAGTACCACTGGTCTTCTGAATTTGTAGCTGTGTGTTGGAAACACCCGGCTCTTAAGTGAAGAACTCTCAGGCTATCTCAATCCCACCTGCCTAGACACAGCACCTAGATATTTCTACTCAATGCTTTTGGGTCACTCTGAGTTTGCAAGAAGTAAGGAAAATGTGTCCCAGGTTTGCGGGTACTCCCAAGTCATACTGGGATTCTGGCACTGCCTAGCTTGCCTTCTCTAGCATTTGACTGGGTGATGTGAGGAAAGAGAGCAGTTTCCTCTCATGGATACTAATTTCTCTTCCATATCTCTCCAACTCACTTCCTCTACCTCAATTCCAGAGGGTACCTGGGCTCTTTCTCAATCTTTCTAAATCATTTGTTTGTAGCATATGTTGGATTAAAGATGGTGGCTTTTCTCCCCAAGTGAAGTGGGCTGTAATTCCCCTCCCCTTGGATCTAGGCTGACCGCAGTGACTAATTTGAAACCTGTAGAATATGACAATAATACAGTGTGACTTTTGAAACTAGAAAGAAGGCTCTCAGGTTCTGCTTTGGTCTCAGAACATTCACTCTCCAGATGCTTCCTCTCAGAACGGGTCACCATGCTGTGAGAAGCCCAAGTGACACAGAGAGGCCATGGGTAGGTACTTTAGTCAGATCTCAGCCGTGCTCTTAGCCATATGGGGAGCCACCATGCACGATCAGTCTAGTAGATTCCTTAGCTGACTCCTGTCCCAGCCAGCATCTCTATGAAAGACCCCACAAGAACCGCTCGGCTGAACCCTTCCCAATTCGTAAACCACAAAATCGTGAGCAAAATTAAATGATTGTTTTAAGCTGCTAAATTTTGGGGCAATCTTTTATATAGCAATAGATAATCAAACATAGCATATACTTTATGCTCGTTTACATTCAAATCCAAGCTTTTGCAACTCCAAAGTCTCAACATTCTTCTTTGTTTCTTTGCCATTCACTGAATTCAGAATTAATTTGGAGATAATAAGTAGAAAATATAGAGTGGAGATACAATGTACAGAATCCTTGGTAGCCTGAAAATATTATCCCACCCCTAAGGATATGACATGTTATATATATAAGTGAGGGTTTTTATTGTTAGTTCTCTTTCAATTCTCAAAAGAGAAGATAATTAAAATACTGTTTTGAAAAATAATATAATTTTCATACTTTAGATAGTCTCAGGGCTTGGAGCATGCTGGGACTGTATAACAATACTGCTGGGAACCGTTCTGCCTGGTTTCAGGAGTTTTAACCACCCCCCGTGGCTAAGGCTGAGTGAGCGACCTCCAGACTGTGAGCCACTAAGGAAACAAAGCTTATCTCCCTGGCAAGAGCGCTGCTTCTGCCATCTCTAGCCCCCAACGCTTGGTGGGTTAGTCCATGACGGGTAAGACCCCTCAGACGAGGGGCAACCCAAGCCAGACACGATCATGTGGGAGGCCATCAAGGAAGGACTCAGGGGGCTGCAGCAAAGTGGGGGCGAAGGACCCTCAACCCCCTGGCTATTTTGACATAGCCCAAGTCCCCTTTCCATCTGGGAGAAGCGCTTCTTGGCTCTAAGCCACTTAAGCCTGAATCTATGATGGGGAGGCATGCAGCCCTCTGTCAGCTAGAGTGGGTTCCAGGGTGATCCGGCATAAGAAAGAATTCGTAAAGTCCTGTGAAGCCTGCTTTGCTAAGAGTGCTTTCATTCATACAATAAGGGTCTGGGCAGGAAATGAGTATGTCTCCTAAAGTTTTTGCAACCCCCTTACCTGACAGACACTGACTCAGATTAAGCCCTCAGATTCCTTTGTAATGTTATCTATTGTTTGATCCTTGCAGCCTGACATTGATTGATGAGCTTTACTTGTATCCCTGTGTGTTATGAACTTAATAAAAGGCCATTGAGGTAAGGACTCATGGCCCTTCTTTTTTGAGAGGTCGGCCACCTTTCCCCCCCCAAACAGATCATGTCTTGGTAGTATTATTTTCATCCTTGGTGGACGGGGGAGCTCTTTGGGCAGAGCCCCCCCCCCCACACACACACACATACAATACAGGAGCGGTAGGTGGGTGGGGAGAGGAACCCATCCAGATGGCTTGCACACCTGTTTTGCCAAACACAGCTAAGGGAGCAGGCACTCAGGAAGGGAAACCATGCAGAAAGCGGCACAGCAATTCAATTAGTGATGGAATGGGATCTGTCCACTCCTCACCTGCAGGCACTGGCAGATACCAGGATGAATGCCATGCTTTCCTGTTCTGAGGAAGAGTTGACTCATCAGGCTTTTCCCAATTCAACACAATAACACACAGAAATAACATTTCTTGGTACAGCGTGTCCTCAAAAGACATAATTTCATTGGACATTGTTGGATTATAATGATGTCGTAGGAACCTAACTCTTGTTTATATTCATTAGCCTCAAATAAAATAAATTTTGTTGGACCTTGTTTTCAACAGTTCCAAGAAACTATTGAGGTGAGGACTGAGTGTGCTCTTTGATTCTCTTCACTTCTCTCCATCCACTGGCTTTGTTTTGCTTTCTTTCCCAATTACCTTTCTCTCTTCCTCCTTCTGTGACAAAACATGGTTGCCCATAGTTTCTGAGATATTTCAGTTCTGGTCACACAGCTAGGCCTCAGAGTCTCAGTGCTAAAATCCTAGGGTGGAACCTGGGTGTCAGTTGAGTCCAGTGACTCAAGAATCCTGGTCAGGTTAGTCACAGCTGGATGGTAGAGGTCTGCAGCTCAGCTGAGGCTGGCCGGGGCCCATCACCCCTGTGCAGGATGTGACAGAGATGGAGCGATTCTCAGAGAGGGGGAATCACTGTGAACAGGGCAAGTGCTCCAAAGTCGCTTACTTGGTAAAGTGTCTTCTGTGTAACAAATGCTCAATAAATTAGAGCAATTGTGAGAAACGCATTGAGTAGCATTATTTCTGGTAATTAGTTTAATTACCAGAAAGGCTCTATATGGTGGGGAACACCTCAAAGACATTCACTGGGCAAAAATTTGAGAATGTCTTTCCTCCATGCCCCAGACTGACCACGTGACCACATTCTGACCTAGGTCTTTACTGAGAACATCGTCAAAGCTGATGCATCATCATTACTCACTTCCACCACCCTTGGGAAAAAGTTGTGGACACAGCATAACTCCAAGCTAGTTTCGGTGTCGTAATCGCGGTTTGAGTACAAGATGTTGGCAGTGTGAACGTGGAGGTTCTCTTCAATTACCTCTGACAGCCAGCAAGCGCGGGGAGCGGCCCAGTGACTGCTGCTTTTCCAGACTTGCTTATGGCAACAACCTCTTTGACACTATTAGGATTACTGGGTGGTTGTTTTTTCAGGTAGTATATTTTTAAAGTTTACCAAAGAAATTTGTCTTGGCTTCCTATTTGGTTAGTTTTTTTTTTTCTTTCTTTCCCTTCATTGAACTACTTATCACAAGGTTTAATAACCACCTTGAAAGTCAGTTGGGAAAGGTACCATATTTTTTGGACTATAAGACACACTTTTCCCCCTCAAATTTGGGAGGAAAAGGGGGATGTGTCTTATAGTCCAAATGTAGCTTTACATTTACATTGGTGAAATATTATGTTATATATGTTATTAAATATTTTACATTTTTTTGCTTCAAAAATTTTTTCCTATTTTCCTCCTCTAAAACCTAGGTGCATCTTATGGTCTGAAAAATATGGTAACTGAATCCAATCATACCAACTCTGCTGTTGTCAGCTAGGAGCTCTGCCCATCATTCCCTTTAAAGACAGGGTTTGAGTGCATTACGCTAAGTGAAATAAGTCAGATGGAAAAGAACAAAAACTGTACGATTTCACTTACATGTGGACTATAAAACAAAAAAGAAACAAATGACAAACAAAACAAAAACGTATTCATCAATAGAGACCATAGATTGCTGGTTTCCAGAGGGGAAGGAATGGGTTTGGGGGAGATGAAAAGGATAAAGAGAATCAAATGTGTGTTGAGGAGTGGAAACCAGACTTTTGATGGTGAGTACACTATAGCGTATACAGATACCTAATTACAGTGTTGTATACCTTAAACTTACATGTTATTAACCAATGTTACCTCAGTTTAAAAAAATAAGGGGACTGGCTTCTGGTCAAGATGGAGGAGTAGGTAGACATGCTTCTTCTCCTCACGTAACCACAGGAAGAGTTACAATATCTCAAAACAAATACCACCCACAACCGTCAGAATATTGAGCTGTATGGAAGTCTGACAACCAAGGATTTAAAGGAGCCACACTCATCCACACAGGTAGGAGGAACGGAGTTGCGGAGACAGGCAGCGAGACACAAGAGGTGGTGGCGGCAGTGGCAGAACAGTAGACCCACATTCACGTGTGGTAGATAAAAATTGGGAGGGATACCTTGGGAGTGAGTGATCCTAGCCCCAGGTCTGACTACACAGCCCAGGGTTCCAGCACCAGGAAAATAAGTCCTCATAATTTCTGGCTATAAAAACCATTGGGGATTAGGGAAGTGGAATAAACTGATAGATTTTCAGGAGACTCTGTTTAGAGGACCCACATGGACTTAAAAAATATGCAAACCCACCCACCACTGGAACAGCTGGAAGGGTGCCAGTTGCATAGCAGAAGTTGGTGAAGTGACTGGAAACGTAGCGAGTGCCATGCAAACCTCCAGAAGCCAGGCAATGGTATTTTCCCTCTACGAGCCCTCCCCCCACACAGAGCCATAAAGTGGTGACATAGGCTGCCCTGTCCTGGCGATTACCAAAAGCTCCACCCCACACAATTTACAGGTGCCTTTTCAACAATAGGCCACACTACTAAGACAGGGAGTCAAAGCAGCTCTACTTTATACACAGAAACAAACACAGAGAGGCTGCCAAATTGAGGAAACAAAGAAATATGACCCAAATGGAAAAACAGCACAAAACCCCAGGAAAAGAACGAAATGGAATGCAGATAATCAACCTATCAGATGCAGAATTCAAAACACTGGTAATCAGGATTCTCAAAGAACTCATTGAGTATGGCAACAACATAAAGGAAAAAATGAAGTTTCTGCTAAGTGAAATAAAGAAAAATCTTCAGGGAACCATCAGTAGAGGGAAGGAAGCTAGAATTCAAATCAATGGTTTGGAACATAAGGAAGAAATAAGCATTCAACCAGAATAGCAAGAAGGAAAAAGAATTAAATAAAATAAGGACAGTATAAGGACCCTCTGGGACATATTCAAATGTATCAACATCAGAGTCATAGGGATGCCAGAAGGAGAAGAGGAAGAGCAAGAAATTGAAAACTTATTTGAAAAAATAATGAAAGAAAACTTCCCTAAATTGGTGAAGGAAATAGACATATAAGTCCAAGAAGCACAGAGAGTCCTAAACAAGCTGGACCCAAAGAAAACCACACCAAGACACATAATAATTAAAATGCCAAAAGTTAATGATAAAGAGAGAATCTTAACAGCTGCAAGAGAAAAGCAGAGTTAGCTACAAAGAAGTTTCCATAAGACCGACAGCTGATTTCTCGAAAGAAAATTTGCAGGCAAGAAGAGACTGGCAAGAAGTATTCAAAGTGGTGAAAAGCAAGGACCTACAACTCAGATTACTCTACCCAGCAAAGCTATCATTTAGAATGGAAGGGCAGATACAGTGCTTCCCAGATATGGTAAAGCAAAAGGAGTTCATCATCACCAAGCCCTTATTACACGAAATGTTAAAGGGGCTTTTTTAAGAAAAAGAAGATCAAAACTATGAACATTAATATGGCAACAAATTCACAACTCTCAACAACTGAATCTGAAAAAAACAAACTAAGCAAACAACCAGAACAGGAACAGAATCACAGATATGGAGATCACATGGAGGGCTATCAGTTAGGAGGGGGAAGCGAAAGAATAGGGGAAAAGGTGCAGGGATGAAGAAGCATAATTGGTAGGTACAAAATAGACAAGGGAATGTTAAGAATAGTATAGGAGCCCTGGCTAGTGTGGCTCAGTGGATTGAGTGCCAGCCTGGGAGCTGAAGGGTTGCCAGTTCAATTCCAGATTAGGGTATAAGTGTGGGTTGTGGGCTAGGTCCCTGGCAGGGGGCATGTGAGATGCAACCGATTGGTATACCTCTCCCACGTTGCTGTTTCTCTCCCTCTCTTTCCCTCCCTTCCCCTCTCCCTAAAAGTTAAAATAATAATAATAATAATAATAATAATAATAATAATAATAATAAAAGAAATGGAAAAGCCAAAGAACTTACATGCACAACCCATGGACACGAACTAAAGGGGGTGGGATTGCTGGAGAGAAAGGGGGGTACCAAGCAGAGGGGGACAAAGGGGGAAAAACTGGGACAACTGTAATAGCATAATCAATTAAATATATTTTTAAAAATAAGGAGACTAAATGGTAATGAAAAAATAAAGATTAAATAAGAAACCTAATATAATAATAATAATAATAATAATAATAATAATAATAAATAATAATAATAATGAAGGGTTTGAAATCTGATACCGCAGCACAGAGCCAACAGGGCAAAAATTGCACATTTTTAAAGCTCTAATGGGTCTTGTTAATTTTTTGGTCCAAATTCTTCCTTAAGGATGAGAAACTGAGTCTCAGAGAGAGAAAATGACCTTCCAAACAGCATACCACCATCACTGGGAGAACTGGGCTGGTATTCAGGTCTCCTGATATTCAGCCCGGGGCCTGAAATTGTGTGCCTCGGACACCAAAAATTGTAACTATGCCACTCTGACTGGTGTGGCCCAGTGGACTGGGTATCGTCCTGCATGAGCAGTCAAGACACGTGCCTGGACTGCAGCTGCAGCTTATGCAAGAGGCAACCAGTCATTTCTCTCTCACATCGATGTTTCTCCCTTCCAATGCTTCTCACTCTCTTTCTCCCTTCCTTTCTCTCTCTATAAATAAAAAAACAAATAAAACCTTTTTTAAAAGGTCATAACTATGCCTAAAACTAAAGTGGAGATTTGAGACAAAATCATTTTGGTTTCAGAATTACTGCTGTGACAGGCTGAGAGAGAGAGGGTGGCAGGGCGGGGAGGGAATATCTGCTCCCGAGGAGGAGTTCTGGCTTCAATAACCCTCCTTCCCAATCTCTTTCATTAATAATTGAACATTTAAATGTCAAAAATGATTTGAGTATATAGAGAAGACACTGAAATGAAAAAAAAAAAGGACAGAGCCCTGGCTGGTGTAGCTCAGTGGATTGAGCGCGGGCCTGCAAACCAAACAACCGTGGTTCAATTCCCAGTCAGGGCATATGCCTGGGCTGCAGGCCAGTTCCCAGCAGGGGATGCACGAGAGGCAGCCATACACTGATATTTCTCTCTCTTTCTCCTTCCCTTCCCCTCTAAAGATAAATAAATAAAATCTTTTAAAAAAAAGAACAGATTTAACACAGAACACCTTTTATTTGAATACTGAATACATTCTTTTAATACAGAGTGTTTGAAAATGAGTTTTTTTAAAGAAAAATAACATTGGCAGCAAAACAATGAAAATGGAAAAACATAATTTCTAATATAACAGAAATGACATATAGATACATTAGCATTCTGCGAAGTCCAATTAGGGCATTCCATCATCTGATATGCTGTGGTTTCATTTACACTTACTTCAGAAGGTATTGGAAATTGTTGAAAAATACCACACACACAAAACTAAACACAGCAAATTAGTGAGTGTGTCACAATTTATTAAATATCTTTAATGAAAACAGTATCTGACAATTACAAAACAAATTTTTGTAAAAAAAACACAAAACTTCAGACTAGTGTTCATATTAGAGGTAACAGTTTCCTTTGTTTCTAATATTAAATAAGATACTTGATATTCCATACCAAAATTTATCTTCTGAGTTCCAAGAGTGTGTTCTGCCCATTAGTGTAGAATGACATGAATTTAGCTTTTGGTTCCCCCGGATTCTCAGAGCATCAGTAAGACAAGTCTCAGAATCATCATGAGGCTGGATGAAAAGAAAAAGGCAAAGGGAAGGAGGCTCTTGGGAGCGGCGGACAGAAAGGGCCGCCTTCCCTCACCAGGGGGCAACCAAACTCTGGCTCCCAGGCTTCTCTCCTCCTGACTTTTACTTCCTGGAGCAGGGGGATCTCACTGTCCCTGTCCTCATACCTCCCAGACACAACCGAATAGCCACGTAAAAATGGTCACTCCATGAATGAAAAAAATCAGAACTCGCTGTTCTTAAGACCTCGGAGGAAGCTTTGTGCAAGAACGGTTTCAAAAGAAACACAAAACTTTTAAAAGCTTGCAAAGTAAAGCAAGTTGCAAAAACAACCATGGAACAATTTTGAGGGGTTATTATTACCACCTCAGCTACTCTTCGTTGACTGGGGACTTGACTTTGTTTTTCTCTTTAATAAACATGTTGCATTTGTTTTCCTTATACCATCAAAACTGAAACTACTGACTGTCATTTTCCTAAAATAGGGAAATTAATCTAAAACACATAGTGGTGCTTTTCAGAAGATAGCCATTCAAAAGGCATTTGATATCTCTGGGGTCTTGTCTTCTTGCTCCGCAAACCCTACCTCTGATTCTTTCCACCACAATTATCATTTTCGGACCGGCCTAAAACTGGAAAGTAGTCTCTGTAATCACATTTTTCCTCCCCAAATCACAAGTATAAACATAGCCACACTGGAAAATTCTATGGAGCAGAAAGAGAAAATTACTCATTGTGCCAACACCCAGAGACAAACTTGAGCCATTTGAGGTATTTCCCTTCCTAACTTGGTTTTTTATATATAAGCTTTTAAAAATTGAGATTACACTATATTTGGTTGCTTTTTATCCTTTAAATAAACCTCTCTTCTTATGTTATTAAGGTTTTCCTGTGCCGCTAAATAGTTTTTGAAACCATGACATGTAAAGCCTGCTCAATAGTCCCTTAGGTGGACAAAACATTTACTGAAACATTTCCTTACTGGTGAATTTTTTAGGTTTTTAATTTTTTAGTTTATCATGTTTTGTATTAGGAATAAAAGTGCAATAAACATCAGTCATTGGATACATCTCATTATTTCCTCATAATAAATCCCCAAAAATCTAAAATGTTTATCAAAGGAAATGATCATGTTTATGGCTTTCAATATATAAAGGCAGCTTTCAGGAAGAATTCAAATGTAACCTATAAACTTTTTCTTGGTAACATGATTAATCTTCATGGATAGAATGACTGGAATCAAATTAAGAGAAACTTGAGGCCCTCTATTTATCCATTTTAAAAAAGTGTTTTTTCCCTAAAAACTCAAAACAACCATCAGACTGTCACTCTGTCCTACTCCCTAAGAGAGAATGAGCTTCAGATTTAAATGAATACATTCACTGCCTCAGTAGGGTAACTGTTGAGGAGCAATGGGGTTTAACTTAGTTCTTTACTCTGAAAAAGAACTAAGTACATGTGATCACACACTACAGCAACACTAAGTGGACACAATAAAAATGTCCATGTGGCCCTGGCTGGTGTGGCTCAGTGGACTGAACACGGGCCTGTGAACCAAAGGGTCTGCAGTTCGATTCCCCGTCAGGGCACATGCCTGGGTTGCAGGCCAGGTCCCCAGCATGGGGTTCCCTGAATGGGTGTGTGAGAGGCAACCACACACTGATGTTTCCCTCCCTCTCTCCTTCCCTTCCCTTCCCTTCTAAAAATAAATAAATAAAATCTTTAAAAAAATCCATGTGCACATCAATACCAAACACTGGCTGAAAGCAGACATTTTAAGGTTTCATAGTCATGCTTATTGAATAAAAAATACCTTGACATTTTAAGTTAAAACTGACTTCTGCCAAAAATTCAGGACTTCAAAATGATGGCAGAAGAAAATAAATCAAAATAGTTTCTCTTGTCCTGGATGGTATGGCTCAGTGGACTGAGCGCTGGCCTGCGAACTAAAGGGTCACTGGTTCGATTCTGGGTCAGGGCACATGCCTGGGTTGCAGGTCGGATCCCAGGTTAGGAACGTGCGAGAAGCAACCAATTGATTTTTCTTTCTCACATCACTGTTTCTCTCCCTCTTTTTCTCCCTCTCTTCTCCTCTTACTTACCTTAAGCCTGCAACTAGCCCAGCTGGCATTACTTTCTTGGATCTCTTAAACCTCACACCCATTATGGTGGCCAGAAAGAAAGCTGTAACTGAAAAACAAACCAATGCATGAACTGGAGTTTCAAACACATTGTCAATGCTTGCCTGTGGGGAAAAAAGGGGTGTCATTTCAGCTTTCTAATGTAACAACTATTACGCATAGGTACTGAGTTGCTATTTTCTTCAAATGATGAAGTACTCTATGAAAACACTTAAACTAGCTCATCACAAAGGTTTGAGTAAACGAGCATGTTAAAATCCATTCTTGAAATATCTTTTAAAAGGAAGTCTCTTCTAACTTAAATTGTTATTTATAGAATACTCCTGGAAGACTAGGACTGTTGTCTAATCCAACTTTCTTTCCTCAGGAACACCAGGCAGTACACCTGAACCCACAGGAGACACTCAATAAGTGTTTAGGTAACTGAATGTAAAGAAAATAATCAGTATCTTCTTTTTAAAGTAAGACCTAATTAATAAAATAATACTATTTCAGTATTTGGAAGAAGGTTGACAGTTTTCATTTTTCAGCATTCCGCTTTGGGAAATTTGATGCCTGGAGACTAAATAACAACAGACTTCGTAATAAGTTAAATTTAGAAGCACTGTATCAGCTACCCCCAGTTCGGTTCTCCACAGCTGGTAAAAATGCCTTACTTACACAGAGATACTTTAACATCTCGCCTGTCATTGGAGACACGGTAAGCTCCATAGCCAGCCAAAAGTCCAACGGAAAGACCAGCAATCAAAGATGGAACCCCACCTTGAGGGAAAAAAGCATGGGCTCAGAAAGAGAATCACAAAATGAAAGGAGTTACTTGGAGTATAATACATGCACATTTAAATGTATTTGTATTTGGGCTCTGGCTGGTGTAGCTCAGTGGATTGAGTGCGGGCCTACGAACCAAAGAAACACGGTTCGATTCCCAGTCAGGGCACATGCCTGGGTTGCGGGCCAATTCCCAGCGGGGGACGCACGGGAGGCAACCATACATTGATATTTCTTTCCTTCTATCCTTTCCTTCCCCTCTAAAGATAAATAAATAAAATAAAAAAAAATCTTTTAAATGTATTTGTATTTGGACACTGCAACTGGACAAAGCCAAATTGAGTATCAGCCTATTCATGGGTAGTTTGTAAGAAATGACCTCTTCATGCTGAGCCCTAGAAGCAAGGCAGGAAACCCTGAATGCATAGCAGTGCAGCCTTAGGCATCACTTCAGGGAATAAGAAAGTCTCCCTTAGAGTAGTGATTCTGACTTGGACGGCATGACCTTGGGCAATCAGTTGACTTCTTAGGTCCCTGTCTGTTTTCTTCCCATTCTCCTTGCCTCCATCTTTTTACTGTGAGGTAGCGATGATAAAAGTAGGATGCAGGGTATTTTTAGCTTGTAGGGTTGGAGACAGAAGTGCTACACGAACCAAGTGCTGGTTCTACCCTGAACAGTTAACAGACCTTCCAGCCTCAAGACATCAGGACTCAGGGATGGCAGCTACACTGAGAAATGGGGAGAACCAGGGCACTAACGCAGTCAGCCAGCCCGACCCACCCGCCCATGGCACCAGAGTGTGGGGACCAACTCTGAGCACTTTCTGTGCACTGGGCTCCATGCCAGTGATGCTGAGCATGACACGCACTCTCCTTGCTGCATGGGAGTCACTCGATTTACAATCTGCTGGATTGGAATATCCAGGAGTACAGTCATGGGAGCTTTATTGTAAAAATATCTAGGAATTCATATTGCAACCAGGGTTAAGAACCATTGCAGCAACACACGCACACACACACACACACGCACCAATAGCAGCAGTAGCCGCATCCTGAAGGAGAAGCCAAATGCCCTAGATTCTCCACCAAATTCTTTCACTTATTGCCAGAAGGTCTTTGGCTAAGTCACTTGGCCTCTCTGAGTTTTATCGGTTGCAGAACTGGGTTAATAATATCATCCATGTCAAACATATAAAGGCGTAGAATGTTACAGTTGGAAATGATATTAAATTTCTCATTGCTCCCCCTATACCCCCCAAATCTATTCTCTAAACACAGTAATATGATCTTTTAAAAACATACATCTAGACAGGTCACCCTGTCTAATTAAAAACCCTCAGTACTTCCCACCGCCCTTAGGAAAACCCCAAGTTTGCTCTATTATTGGAGCTCTGGCCTCCTTCCATTCCCTGAATATGCCGAACTCTTTATTCCTATGGCTTCCACACATGCTGTTCCTTGCCTGGACTGCTCTTCCCTGCAGGGTTCACCTGGTCAACGGCTGCTCTCCTTTGGATGTGAAGTGTTGGCTCCTCACAGTTGCCTTCTCTGACCCACCATTCTGAATGGGGAGCCCCATTAGAGTCTCCCATTGTTCATCATCAGATACGTAATGTCAGTCTCCCCCCACCTTCAGTGGCGAGTGCCACGTCTGTTTTGCTTACTGCTGTCTTCCCAGGGCCCAACACAGTGCCAGGCGCACAGCCAGCACTACGTAAACACTGATGGGATGCATGCCTGGGTGCTCCCTGTATGGCTCAAGCAGAAGTCAGATACGACTATAGTTAAGGAGAATACTTTATGTAACCTTAACGGATTAGTTTACAAATGAGGAACTGAGGCCCAGCAGTTAATACAACTCACAAGAGTATCAGAGCTAGTAAGGGGTAGTGTCACAAGTAGAATTTAGGAATGCACGATTCTGTGGCCTATGCTCTTAACATACATGCTACAGGGGTGGGCTTCTTTGTGGACATATGATACCCTGGGGGGCTTCCAGGGTCACCTAGAGGGGGGCTTTTGCAGGAAGCTAAGGAAACACATTGTTCAGCTGGGCACAGCCAATGTGATTTCATATGTTCCTGAAGAGGTCTGGGTGAGAATAATAAAGCAATCCCCTCCCCCTCTCCCTTCCGCCAGCACAACATACATATATAAGTATGTACATGTATATGCACACCCACACATGTATCTACACACACATACACACTTCCTTCTTTCCACTCCTCTTCAAGCCAGGAAGAAATATCTAGATGTTCTTTCCTGTTCCATAGTAAAGGTTATTAGAAATGTCTTTGACAATGAAAAAAATCTTTATAACAATACTATCAGGATTTTACACTGAGTCCTCTTTAATGTAGATTATGAAATATCAACTTTTATGTAGTTGTTTACAGGTCTTAATTTGATGTCATCATTTTCCCCCATCAAATACACATCCACAATGCTACACATATTGAGAGAAAAAATAAGAACAACAAAAGTCTAAGGTGAATTACAAGCTCTCAGGAATTATAGCTGGAACCTATCCTAACCTGCTAGCCCTCACACCCCGGGCAGAACTGCTCTTCTTGGCCTTGGACTTCCCAGCAACCTCTAAGGAAGGAAGGAACTCTGATAACTGTGTAGACCTCGCTTTTTCACTCAAACCCAAATCCACCAATGCCACAAATATAACACTCTTTAAAATATACTTACATTTTTAAATATACTTTTAAAATTTCATAAAAATATAAGAGCAATATGAGACATTGTGACTACAAATGCTTCTACCTTAAAATGAAGCGAAATATAAAACCTGACCTTTCATTTTTCTTCATGAAAACCCTTTCATTTATCCACTATGTCTTTTTTCTTTCCTTCTCTTGGACAGAGATGGAGCGATAACTTCAGATACAATATTTAAGTATTCAAGAAATTTTCCTTTGCAGCATACAATATCAATGTAGTTCAGTTTTTTGACACTATGACTATGTAAACAAAAAGATTTCCTCATTTGATAAGTGAGCAGCTCTGAAGAGGTTAAATCAATTAATTACATAATTGATAATGACAGGTGAAATTAGAATTTTGCAGTGGAGGGTGACCCAGAACCCCAGGCTGGAATGCTCCTTATACCCAGCCCCACGTAACCCCCTTCCTTCCACGAATCCCTTCCACTGCAGGTCCTCAGCCACCGCTAGGACAGCTTTAGCTCCGTGTCCTACTTACAGACCCTCAGCTGATCCTGGCACAATCGCCAGCCCCCACCACATCGTTCTGACGAAAACTCCTTTGGGCTTACCTCTCCGCTTATATCCCCAAATACTTCCGAACGTCACAAGGGCCGCGTAACCAAAACCAACAAGGTCCATTGGCAAGGCTGCAAGTGTAAAGCAAGGAGGAAGGGACAAATTTTACAAAATGAAATGAGTTTGGGGGAGCAAATGCATGTAAAAGTGGCATGCATTACCCAGGATAGAAATCAATTTCTCTGCTAAAAAAGGGAGGCAAGATCTTCACCTGTGCACACGCAACCGCTGTGCTACTGTGCTCCCCAAGCTCAAGCACACTCGGGGGACACCCATTTTGATTCTCCTTTCCTTGTCTTCCAGACCTGCCGTCTGGTCAGCTGTTCACTTCCCTTCCACTTCCCCAAGTAAGATTTCTGCTCCCCGGAGACAACACCACAATCTCTGCTTTTCGCTTCGTGCCTGGGATGTCCCCCTCACTCCCAAGTACAAACCCCGCCAACTCTCTACGCCTCACCCCACTTTTGACCACCTCCCAACCTCCTTAACCCCTCTAGCCTGTACCATCCAACTGGTCTGGAGCAAACTACTCTGCTTCCTCTCACTTCCTCAACTGCAAAACTCCATCTTATAATTCTTTCATATTTGTGCGGATATTTGTCCCTCCACCCTCCTCACAATGAAGAACAGAACAGGGGTGATCTGGACATTTGTGGACTGAACCACAGATTCACTTTAGACAACCGCTTTGTCACTGGTTTTGTTATGAGACAGCTATTCCCTGGTGGCAGAGGAACAGATGCTTACTCAGTGGTAAATCACTAGAGAATATGATGAAGCCCGGGCACCAAGTTAATTGAACGACAATGATATTCTATTGTGCACCAGAGCAGCAACTGAAACATATACCCAGGGGTGAGGGATTCCACTGAAGTCCGGCCCCAGTTCTCTGAGCTACAGGACAAAGTGTGCTGCCTACAGGCTGGAGACGGGATCCTGGTCGCTAGCTGGCTGTTGGTCCTCACATCCCACCCCATCCTTACCACCAGCTCCTCTAAGAGACCTGGTGGTGCCTTTGTAACTTAGCTTTTTTACAGCTGTATTTCCTCCATGAGGAAAATAATTGTCTTTGTACATACAAGGAATGATGTATGAGATTCCATTGAATTTTTGGGTTTCTCAACTGCTCATCATTTGGGTTAACCCAATCTTTTATTCCCTGTAACAGCTGGGAACAAATTGACCCAGAAGGATGGGAAAAGGGTCCTGAGCTTATTTCAGAGTAAGCTAGAACTTACACTGTGAGGAAGGGCCTTGGGGGAGGGAATCTCAGGCACAGGAGGAGATGACTGTTCTGAAAACGAGGCTACACTGAAAAATCTTCAACATCTGTAGGAAGAATTAAAACAAGGGAACTCATCTGTGCCCAAGAAATGGTACAGTGGGACTAAATACGTAGGAAGGACCTGCATTCAAAAACCTGTGTTGTTAACTAAATGATGGAAACCATATAATAATGAGGATAATGTTTATGAGCAATTATCATGTGCTAGGCACCATTCCAAGGCCTTACATGTATCACCTCATTTAATATGACCACAATGCCTATGAAGTAAGTACTACCATTACTATCCCCATTTTCCAGATGAGACTGAGGCACAGAGAAGGCAAGCAACACCTCTGGGGTCACACAGCAGAATCATGATTTCTGACTCAAGGAAGTTTCATTCTTAACCACTAGCAATAGTATCTCTCAAAACTGAGTTTGCTGGCTGAAAAAAAGTGAATATGTAAGTGAAACTGATGTTCTTCAGAGTTTTAAATTCTGAATTAATCGCTTTTGACTGGCTCCATAGCTTAAAGTTGTGAGCACACTGCCCAGTCTTCCCACTTGGAGCCTTGTCATCTTCAGCCCTACGAGCATCTCCGGTCCAATCCTACTTACTGTCTTTCTGAAAGAGTTCATCATATTTCACAGTGTACATTTGGCTTCACATCTGATGTTACCACTGATTAGTTGTGTAACATTAGGCATGTTCTTTAATGTCTGTGTAACTCAGTACCTCCGTCTGTAAAACAGGGATAAAAAACTATCTACCTCATAGAGTTGTGATAATTAAATAAGTTAAAACTGTAACACACAACAGTGCTTGGCACATACTGAACACTCAACAAATATTAGCTGCTCTAACAACAACTGTTCTTCTTGTTCACCCTTACACCCACTTTTAAGCTTGATGTGTGTAAGGCCACTGAGAAAAAAACTGGGGAAGGATGAATTCAGGCATTCAATGAGTCCAACCATAACATTACAACTTACATTTAGCCACTTTATTGAGCATTTTCTTTGTGCAAGGCAGTGGGAAACAATGAAAAGCCCCTGGACAGGGCCCTGGTCTTCCAGGACTTACAGTACAGCTCAGTAGAGGAGGCGGATACGTGAATGAGCCCTGAGAGGCATGGGCACCTAATGAGGCTTGGGGGCCTAAGGAAGGATTCCTAGAGGAAGCAAGGCCCAGCTGGGACCTCGGGGAGAATATGAGTAAGCCAATTGAGAGGGTAGCAAAAAGGGGCATGCTGTAGACAGAAGGGAGAACATATACAAAGGCCTACTGGCATGAAAAAGCATATGTTTTCAAAATGGAAATAACTGCAAGGGGGCTGCTGAGAAAGACAGGGCCTGAGCAGCCATGTGAGGGAGTCTGGTTTCTGTCCCAAGGGCAGCAAGGAATGAATGAAGGGAGCCTTTCCATCAGATTAAATCCTGCAAGCACTTCGCAGCTGCAGAGGTAGGAGATGTGTTGAAGTGCAGGGAAATAAGCTGAGAGGCTGTTGCAGTAAGGAAAACAGCCGTATAGATCTGACACTTAGGAGAGAGATCACTCATCATCAGACGGTAATTTGGGGACCTTATGTTCTTCTTAAGCCAACCACCTGGTGTGAAAGGCTGATTCTTCTCCAAGCCTCCCATTTCTTCCTCTGACACTCTTGAGGCATTCTGGCATAGAGTAAGTTATAAGAGCTTATCTCTCCTTTCAGCCAGTCAAGCTCCTTGAAGGTAAAGCTCGGGTTAAATTCATCTTTGTCTTTCTCACAGGATCAAGCTCATTGCCATGCATAGGCAGGTGCTTAGTGAATACTTGCTGAATGAATGAGTGATGAGTGAACCTAGTAACTCCCGTCTGAAGACTCTGTGATACTGACCTAATGCCAAGAAACAGCCATTGCCTTAATCTCTCCTTAAGTGAACTGAGTGTTGTTCTTAGGAGGTAAAATAAATATATTCCCAATCGCTGCAAGAAGTTTCTGTACACACAGAAAATTCAGACAAAAAGCAATCACCTCTCTTGCTCCTTTGCTATGGCAGAAATATTTGAGCAACCCAGAAGCACACATGAAAAGTCAGAGGATGAGTTAACACGAAAGGGATGCGGGTGGGGACAATGTGGGATACATCACAGGCTTCCATCACCAACCAGACGCTCAGAACTTAGGCCACAAAGCATCTTGGGTGCAATGCAGCAAAATTACTTACTACACCGTGTACAAAACCAGGTGGCAGGGCCCTGCCTTGTCCCTAGCCCTCCAAAACTTGGGGAACCCAGTAACATTTTCCATAAGCTACCATATAAAAAGCATTTTTATACGTTGAGTATCAGTAATAATTACCTACCTATCTTTGCACTCCTTGGGGCTCGAAAGACACATTTTCGAGTGAAGTCTGGGTGGTGTAGGAAGGATAAAGCCCTGCCAAGCATTTTTTCAATGATCCACGAGCCCCACTATCCCCACCTCTCCCTAGCTCCAAGAAGACAGGAGCGGGGGACAGGTGGTAGATTCAGGACCGTGAGAAGGAAGAAATCTAGGGAAGTCCCAGGAGGATGAGCGAAACGATCTCTAGGAGAGCAGACCCCATGTCCTGAAAGCACCTACCAAGGTTCTCTGTATGGTTGGTTCTCTGCTTATTTCTGCACCTTTGCTGGAAAATTCAGGGCAAGGAGTACTCGATTGCAAGGTTTACAACTCACCTGCAGCCCCGAGCCCTCCTCGCGGGAGCCAGCTGCAGACGAACTTCTACCTGAAGTCCGGAAGTGGTGCGGCGAGCCAGTGCCCCACCTTCAGGCACCCGGCTGCAGCGGCAAGTTCCGGGCAGCGCCCTCTCCTGCGGTGCGCATGCGTGGAGTCCATCGCTCCTCCTAGACCAGCTACCCCTCCCAGACCCGCCCGGCGGAGAGGAGACCGACAGTCAGGTAGGCCCGGCTGACCGCTGGCACTGCGGCTTCCAGGGAGGCGGATGCATCTGGCCTCCTGTTCCGTCTGCTCGCTTTTGCTCGGGCCCTGATCCGGGAGTTGGGGTCTCCTGTCTGCTGCCTCCTGCCGGATGGACCGAAACCGAGAAGCATTCGCAGGGTGTGGGTCTGGGTGTAGCAGGAATCTCAGAGATGTTTAACCCTGAAGTTCATTCATCATTCCAGGGTCATTTGTGTCAGCAACAGCCCAGGTCTTTTACATACTCTCCAGCATATTGTTTCTGTTTTCAGTGGCGGGAGCTCCAGTCTCCGTTGGGGTGCTAAGGTAGAGCCCACGTTTATCAGATTTCAAAGCTCGAGCCCCGTTCATGGACACACTCTGTATGGGGTCATCTAGATGTGGAGGGGTGGTCAGGATCCATTTATAATCCAAGCCGAGGATTAGCAGAGTTTAGTATCTGAAGGGAAAGGTATCTATTGAGTGCCAGAATGGGAAGGCACTTAAAATCTGTCTAATCCCTGGATAACCCATTCCCAGAAAGAACCTTAACTTGACTTGGGAAACAACTCATCTCACTCCAGTGTTGCTCTCTAGGCCACTTCCTTACATAATAGCCCTTCGGATACACGAAGAAGGCTGTCGTGTAGGAGTCAACAAGCAGCTCCAGGAGTCCTGTGGAACTGGGAATAATAGAATTTTCTTTTTTGAGAAGGAGCTAGTGATATACATTAAATCCTGTGAAATTTGTTGACTCTATTCCATGTGCTTCAAAGTGCGTCTGAGCAGGAATGTGACTAACTCATGAGAAGTCTAAGTTGGTCCTAGGGAGTGAAGATTCCTGAAAATTCACAGGAGAGTCGATGGCAGGCACTGGAATGTGCGGTGGAAGAAGTATCCTGAAATCTGACTCCGAGTTCTCCCAGAACTCCTTTCCATCCCCTTTATTCCCATCTTCTCTCTCTCCCCCTCTTCCTCCCTGGCCCCTTCCCTCTGGAGACTCCCAGGACACTTACCCTATTCAGGATAAAATTAAAACCCTCTTGGAACGCACCATTATCTTTAACTGATGTGTACTCCGGTAAATAACTTCCCTCTGAACCTCAGTGCCTGGACTGAAGATGCTGCTCAGACTAGATGCTCTCTGAGACATCTTCCACCTGTCACATGATATTGCTACTCAGTGCATTTTCACCTAACATAGAATGACAACTCTTTGCATATTATGGAAATTCTATACTATTAGAAACAGAAAGGTCCCTAGGCAAAGGGCCCATTGTCCTGTCAATTCATATGCCACCAGCTACCACCTACTCCAGATAATGGTAAGTTAGAGCACGAGGCAGGGATGCAGCGAAGTCTACTGACCTGTACCTATCTGTAAAGCTTTCTATTTCTGATTCACAGCAGACACTGTAATTCCCAATGTGCCATCAACCCCTTTGGCAGTCTGGAGAAAGGCACAAGACAAATACATAGAATTGCCAAGGAAGCCAAATTTATTGAAATACAGTTATCAAATTATTAAACATTAAGTCTGTGACATAATAGCTGTGCTTCTTTATTAAATTACAAGATCTGGGAGTGGGTTTAATAATTACCATAATTTCCAAGTAGTGGGGTACATAAAAATAGTTTGAGGTGTCTGCAACATGTGACTATCTGTGTTCCTAGTGATGACAGAGTCACAGGAACTAATATTGCTATGGTTTGCTGCCTATTTTCCTATGAAAAGAAATGCTAAATTTTTAATTAGAGGTTAATGAAAATAGGAATTTTTTTTTCCTACCTGAATTCTTAGATCTCCTGATTTCCATTCCTAGGATCCTCCGGATTTGGAGAATTCCCAAACTATAGCAATACAGGTTTTCATAGGTTGTACATATGTGGGGCTGGAGGAAGGGAGAGCAAGGTTGAGAGGCTGACTGACAGATCGCTGCTCGGGCAGGACCTCACAGGATGTTTACACCTGAGGGAGTGCCCGGGGGCCCTGACCCTGGTCCTCAGTTTTAAATGTTCGCACACTCAGTTTGTACCGGTTCTTCCAGGGGTACCCTGGCTTTGAGAGATGGATTCACAAAAACCAAAGCCACAGGAGACTTACTGATTTTTAAACAAACATAAAAGCCTGCTTCAGGTCCTTGATTCTTCTCTTCTTCCAGATAGATCCCATATGGCTACTTATTATTTAGGCCTAGGCTCATCGGTAAAAGAAATTTTGAACAAGCATCCCAATATATGTATAATGTTTATATTTGTAAAGATCTTATTTATTTATTTCTAGAGAGAGGGGAAGGGAGGGAGAAAGAAAGGGAGAGAAACACCAATGTGCGGTCATCTCCCACACGCCCCCCCTGGGGACCTGGCCTACAGCCCAGGCATGTGTCCTGGAATCGAACCAGCGAACCCCTGCTTCACAGTCCAGTGCTCAATCCACTGAGCCACACCAGCCAGGGCTATAATGTTCATTTCTAAATTAGACCCATACTGCTATGTTAATATGCTATGGGTATTTTAATTACAAATATATAAATCAAAATAAGATGCTTAAGGGGAATATAAAAATAACAGAATGAATTAGATATTTCCTGTATTTAATAAAAAATGACATATTTCTGTCCCACATAGAAGGGTATGTTTATTCTTTCTGTCCCCTTTTCCAATAATACTTTTCTGAACTGCCTGCAGACTTTAGGACATCCTTCTTTTCCTTTGTGTGGTGGTAAAACTGAACACAGTCAAATGTAAAATTCACTCCAAGCTGCAGCTCTGCTCTTCTCACGCCCAC
>PVKM010019987.1:0-23712 GCA_004027735.1 Carollia perspicillata | reverse complement strand
TTATGGCAGATTTGAGAAACTTGTACAAAGCAGTAAGCATTCAGTGGGTGTGTGCTGAACTGAGCACTGTCTCTAAGAACTTGAAAGGCTTGCAAGTAGAATTAGAAAAAAGTCAAATGAACTAACACTGAGCAGTTACATTCCAACTAGGTGTGAATACTGTTCTCCAATTACTGCTCTCCTAAAGGCAGCTGCCACTCATGCAGTCTCTGTGGGGCACACCCATGGCATACACTGAAAACAGGACATGCTCTCGTGACACTGGGCCTCTGGCACCACAGGGTGCCTGACACAAGGCCAGGCAAACTACCTCCTTCCCAATGGCCTATGCGGTCTGCTTCAAAAGTTTTACTCTTAAAGTAGCGGTTAACGAAAGCACTCAGGTCTCCTTGGGAATTTGCACTAGAGATATGAGCTCACCTTAAATACTTACTTTGATTCCATAGTAATAGAGATTCTCTTTGCATGTTAATGAGCAAACGGGGACTGAGCAAGGATCTACAGTATTTCATGTTAGGAGGGTATCATCCCAGATCTTTTGCCAAAGCTTGTACTTCTGCAGAAGAAAGAACTAGAATCTCTAAAACGATGTTACCAAAAAAATCAATAAAGAGTTCTTTTATCAACTCTATCGACAGGATCTATGCCAAAGTGAGCACCGCGCAATCATCGGCAGTTTCTACACAAAGGTCGAATAGCTTCTGCTTTGGGAAGCTAAGCCGGAAATGAAACGCCAGACAAGATGGCTTCCACAATCTCTTCCATCCTGAAATATTATAATTTATTGGCAAACAGCTGGGTACCACATTAAGTTAATTTCTTTTTTGTCTTGGCAGAACCAAAATGTATTCTTGCAGAAACTTCTATTGGCAGGGCTGTTGCCTTGTAAAAGAAGAAAAGAAGCTAAGAGAACTGTTTATTTTCTCCTCAGGATTTTCCGAAATGGCTTATGGTAGAGCAGGATCACGGGGATACTCGAAGCACAGCACAGTGGTCAAAAACACGTGGCTCTGTCCCCTGGCTCTGCCGTTGGTCAGCCACGTGACTTTGCCACATTGTTTAACCTTCTCAAAATGTATCTTTCTCCCCTAGAACAACCTACCTCACTCACAAGGCTGTGAGAATAAAATAATGCATGGAAAGCACTTAGCACAAAGCACTTATCCATGTGCTTTGAGCTGCTGTGTTACCCTGGTTGCAAAGGCTGTTTCTAAACACTTTGTTGTCGGGGCAGGGGTGGGGGGAATGAATGAAAAGAATCCAATATATGAGGAAGAGAAAGGTATCTTTTTAAACTTTAATTGTTTATTACCATTCACAGAGCCTGGGCTTTATATTTCAACAGACCTATTTTTTCAGCCCTGCTCAATACCTGTAAGATCTCAAATAAATGTATAAGTTGGTCTCCCTGTACTTCAGTGACCTAGCCTATAAAATGGGCATAAAAAGCAGTAATAGAAGTTCCTACAAAAACACAATTAGCTGAGATGATTTTGGCTGCAATAACTAACTGCCTGACTACAACTGGTTCAAACAATTGTGGCTTATTTTTCTAATATCTCACGCAGTCCAGACTAATCAATTCCATGGTTGATTCTGCAGTTCAACTGTCCAGGAACTGATCTGTCTTGGTTCCTCCCTCATGATCTCAAGATAACTATAATAGTTCCAAGGATTACAGTCCCAGTGAAAATGTCCAAAGCTTGGAACAAGGTGAAAAGCACATCCCCTTATGCAACTTTGCTTTTTCAGCAAGAGGAAAATCCCACCCAGAGGCCCCCAGCAGGTATCTCTTTAGATTGATCAGAACTCAGTCACATGCCCACCCGGTAACCAATCACCGGTAAAGGAGCATGATATGGCTGATTCATTCATGCCCGATAGCTAGGAAAGAGGACTGCCTCACCACACATTTCCACAAATCAGAGTTTTGTTAATAAGGAGGAGTGTAGCGGGTGGGCAAACAGTGCTAATTGCTCCTTATATCTGCCAAGCGTGTTGAGAAGCTTGAATGATACTGTAATGCATCTAGCACATGGTAAGTGCTCAGTACATATTTGTTCCTCCTTAGTTATCCCCAAACAGAAAATATTGATTTACCTAGCTATATTAGAAATTGCTATTTAATATATTTATAGTCTTCTTTTACAAAAAAAATTTCAAAATTGTATTAGTGTAAATGTTGGGTCTCCAATTCATTTACTGTGTTTTAATGAATGCAAATTAAACAAAATATATTGTATCAATTTTTGACATACTCCTGCTGCATCCAAAAGATCTATATAAATAAAATATCATCCTAATCTTCATCATTATTCACTGAGGATTCATTGATACCTACAGAAATCATGCCTGGTTCTAGGAATAATGTGTCATACTTAATCACGTAGTTCAAAATTTTATAGGACCAAATGGAATGTGCATATGTGTCTATAGCAAGAGGCATGAACATCAGCTTGGACAAAAATGGAGCTTTAGACAACCCTTGCACACATATTTGTTGGTGACCCTTTAGTGGTCAAAAACTGCACACCCTTCCATCCCTGCCTTGTAGAGTTTCCTCTGCATTTTAGCAAGCTGGTTCGCATCTTGTAATATCCAACTCAAAATTTTTTTTCCCCTACAAATACTTTCCAGTCTCCCCACAAGATAATTCTTTCCTCATCTGATCTCCCAAAGCTACACCTCCTTAATCCCACTTAATACTAATTATTTACTCATGTGTCTCTTTCCCCCACTAAACTAAAAAACTCCTGGGGACAAAGGACTGTGTCGTGTTCATGCTGCCGGCCCCAGCGTCTGGTGCACTGTTCAGCATGTATTACAGGAGCACGGGTGACACACATTTATTGAACAAGCGGTTTCTACGTTTTCCACCTGTGCTGTGTGCCAGGCACTGTAAGAGAAGCTTTAGACACGACATCTTATTGAGTCTCTCGACAATCCTGTGAACGAAGAGAACGAATCTCTGAGAGATTAGGTAACTCACCAAAGCTGAAGCAGCTTACTGGAGGCAGAGTGTCCTCTGAAACCTATCTCTGTCCTCGGAAGCCTGATATTCTCCAATATGTTACAAAGCCTCGTGGAAGCTTCGTGACCAGAGCCATCTCAACCACACAGCCCTAAGGACCGTTTCTGTGTTTACTTCGACTCCCCTTGTTTTCTTTTCTTACTATATACAACTAGGAGGCACACCCTGCATTGATTAAAAGAAAAAAAATAAGCAAAGCAAACAATTATTATTTTCATTTCCTTCTTCCAGACAAACTCAGTCCTAGAGTGCTATAATAAAAAGCTTAAATAAATGCAGAATTATTCAATAGGTAAGCTATCTGAAACTGGTATTAATGCAGAGTGAAGCTTGGTCACCAACCGACTCAAGTAGAAGAAGATACAGATATTTATTTCTGTTAAAGTTACGTTTAAAAACAGACCTTAGTACCACACTCAATGCCCCTAAGTTCCCAGTATACACCCCTCCACCCCATTGCCACCTGACCCCAAGCTACTGGGAGTGTAGACTGCTTCGTGTTTCATAGACGCCCTTCTTATCTGAAGAGGTGTCCTCAGTTGATTGGGTGACTTCACCTGGGAAGTTACAAGCCCACCCCTCCATCCCCTCTCCCTACCACTGTTGCCCATGGCTATCTGGTCTCATGGAGAACTTGGCTGTGATCTCTATGCTCTGGGGCCTTCTCCTGTCTAGATGAACTTGACCTAAGAACACAGCCTTCCTTGCTCAGCAACTCCCCCCAGCCTTCTCTGTCCCACTCCTCTTGCTCCCCATGGGTTTTCCTGAAGAACTCTCTCAATAAACCACGTGCGCTTAAATCTTTGTCTCAGGCTATTCTTCTAGAAAAGCCAACCTAAGATACTTGCCTTAGACATGAGGCCACAGTTGGCTTTCTAACTCCAGTGCTCATCCATACGCCCACAGTGAACTCTACCATCACCACCCCAACTGCAGGAGCAGCTGGACACCAGCAATGCTGCACTGTGAAATAGCTTCTACAGAGAAAGGGAGGCCAGAAAGACAGCCAACGTGTTTTCCCCACACTTTTCCCTCCTGGGGGAGCAGAGCCAGAGTTTCCTTCTAATCAGCACTCACCCGTACAGAGCTTTTGTGCGAAGCTGGAGAAGGCAAACCCCCAATGTTAGAGCCCACGCCAGTGTGGACACAGCCTGGGGAACTGAGAGCAGCTCGGCTTCTTAGTCTCCTGTCCTGGCCCCTTTGTGCAACCTGCGTGGTGGCAATGGAGGCCCTGCCCTCCTTAACACAAACATGCTCGGGGAAGAGCTCCCCTCCCCACCAACCCTGTTGGAGGAGCAACAGCAATAAGTAAACAAACAAATATCTAACCCTGGGGTTCAAATCCTGGATGTGTTATCAGTGTGGCCCAGGGAAAATGACATTACCTCTCTTTGTTTTCTCATCAGTAATGCAGGGATGATAAAACTACATTCCTCATATGGTTCTGGTGAAGATGAAATGAGTTACTATGTATGAGGAGCCGAGAGTAACTGCTGGCATATAGCAAGATCTAAATACATGTGAGCTGTTGTTACTTCTCATAAATGCAGATGAGAAACTACGAGGAGTATACTCTACTTGATTTGGGGGCCAGGGTCAGGAAAAATGCCACACTTTGGAGCTGAGGTAACTGGGAGAGGCTGGGGCAGAAGAGATTGTCTGTCAGAGAAATATTCCATCTTAAGATGGTCTGCGAGCTGTTTGCTAATAAGAAAATGCGGATTCCCAAACCTCTAGCTAGGAAATCCAGTTACCAACCAACGCAAAGCACCCGAGGAATGTGCTCAGGAGAGCATAATTGGCATCTAATAATTACTAAAGAAAGCTATAATCATCTCAATCTAGCACATAGCATATCCCAAATATCACGATCTTTGACGGCGGGTGCAGGAAAAGTATGTGTTCATAAGAGTTTGTTGGTGATCATCAAGAATTGTCTGAGGTGAAAAATAATTATATTCGGTGTGCACAAGTATTCTGCTCATGGGAAGTTACACTACACAATGAAGTATCAAATACTTTAAAAGGATGTAGTACAGTTTAAGCAACACACTACTCCTAACGAACAGTAGTCCTAGAATGGACCTCCAGGCTACAGCATCAGCCCCACCCGGGAACTTGTTACAAATGCAACTTCTTGGGTTCCACTTCCAACCTACTAAACCAGCAACTGGGTGTGAGGCCCACTGATCCACACTCCACAGCCCTATGTGTGATTCTACGACACGCTGAAGTTTAAGAACCATGGGGGAGACCACCCATATTTCTGTGCTTTGATTCTGAGCTCAGAAGCAACCTTGGAAGAATTGATTTGATTGGACAGAATATCAGGAAGGAGTGGCATGGCTAGTGTTCAAGAGAAATCAGCTTACTACAAAACTATGTCTCATTCCTTCCATAACTGCCATTCTGGTGCACCATAATTTCTTTAAATTTTTATTCATGTGGAACAAATTCCCAGGGTCTGATGGGCTTTCCTCTCAACCTACTACATCTCCTGATGGTGCCTTCCTCAGTCCGGCCTCTCAGCCATGTTGACCCCCTCTGTTGAAATAAAAATTGAAAATAAGAAATAAAATCAATGAATGGTGCAGACATACAGATGAAAAGTTTTACACCTCACCACTACCACCACCATCCGCACACACACCTATCCTCCAGCAGAGATTTTATAAGGCCTTGACCAAGAAGAACTATAACTAACCGTATTCCCTGCACCTGTTGCCAAATTCACAGCCCACAGTAAATTCAGTGAAAAAGTATGCAACTTGAATCTTCCCTAAACTAGAATGAGATCCATACACATGCTTCTCTTTCTGGTGAAAATCTAAAATGTGTATGTGTACACGTGTGCATGTATGAAAAGATACTCTTTCAGGGAAGCAATATGCCTTCCCAGTACATCTAGTAAGAATAAATAGTCTCAGGATCATCCCAGTAATAAATAAATAATTAGCAACTTCTATCTCTGCCATTTTTGCTGATGGAAGGAAATGAAAGAAAGTGACAAAGGATATTGGGAAAGCATCATTTTACTAAATCTGTTATATCACATTGGTTTTCTCCCCCTTTGAACTGTGTTTTAATCAAAGCAGGTTGATTTCCTCATGGTGAAAATGTTTCATTTCAAGCCACTGCAGTTTTATGAGCTTTTCTACCACATTTCACTGGAGCCTTGTAAACCTTAGGAAATTCTGGAATGTCTAGACCATAAAAACCTGTCATTTGAAGGTGTTTTCTATGGAGATGTTTCTCCCTTATGCAAACTCACATACTCTGCAAAGATTTGTAAAGAAAAATGAAAACCCCTTTTAAGATATGTTTGAAGGGACCTGCATTAAAAGATCACCTTTTCAGTTGACTGGAATTTTACTTGTCACAGACAAACCCTGATAGAACCATCTAAAAACCTGAAGCCATTCCTGATCATCACGATTTTTAAAACCCTATCCCCTTTACCCTGTATGCCTTCTGCACTCGGTCCTGTTAAAGACACATAGTACCAAATGCACCTTTTCTGAGAATTCTAAAGCCTGTGGCAGACTACTGGCATGAAGGGACATCCATCGCCATTATTAAAAAAGGTAAATATGCCAGTAACTGACAACCAGCTTTTAAGATTGATGAAAAGAGACTCTCGCCACAAAATACAAACAAATACTGCAACAAGGGAAAAGTACAACAACACAACTTTAGTTGAACAGCACCAAGCTCCTGAAAGTTACTCAATGAATCACTCCTTCCTTCTCAGAGTTTATCAATGTGGCCTCAAGGTGAACAGAAACACGTTGGCATTATTTTTTATGTGTTCATCTAAAACAATGGAGACTGCCAATCGTGATTGGAATTTCTGTATTGTGAGTCTGACAGCTTTTTGCATCAAATCCCTAGTCCCCTATGTAAACATTCTCAGTGCATGGGCGAATATCAATGGATGAATCCAAATATTTATTGCATGCTAATTTTACAAATTCTATGTGAAACCACTTTTCTGCCCTAAATATGAAAAGAAAAGTGCTGCTGTTATCAAACAAAAACAAAGGTTCAGCTGCTTGTCATCCTAAAAAGCCCAACCCATGAGCCAGGTGCTGATACAAAAGGAAAGAAGTTTCTTCAGGTGTGCAGAACCTGGGAAAATGGCGGACTCTGGTCCATCACTGTCCTCCTGCTCAAGCCCACAGTTCTCATAGGAAAGGGAGAGGAAGGCTTTTTTCCTAATACAATTATTTTTCTAGCTTTTCCTGCTCTCAGTGTGAGAACCTCCCTCTGTTGCCCTCTTGGCCAATGGACAGAGACTCCCCTGGCACTCCAACGGACTATTTTACCATACACTACCCCTGTTTCCATCTTCTTTAGGTACTTGGAGTCTGGCTTTAGTAAACCTTTTTATGTCAGGAATTGGTTCTCTTCCTGGGAAAGAGACTCTGCCACTGAGGTAGCAATCAGGAAGTGTTTACCGCACCTAAGGGTGGACCAGAACATCTAGGTTAACATACCTGGAGCGTTGTTTTAGTGTCTAAGGAAACAGCCTTACAGGTAGGACACTGTGAATCCCCACCTGGGCATAGGTGGGGAACGACTGAAAATAAACATCAGTTATTTATCTTTGAACCAGGATACACAATTAGTACCATGTAATTTCCAGATCTATGCTCAGTCCCCTAAGGATGTCGCCCACCAAATTGGGACCAATAGAACCTATGTTTGTTGCTCTCACTCTGCTTCCCCTGTGAGTTCAAATTCTTCACCACTTCTCTGAGCTTGGTTTCTTCATCTGAACTACAGTCTGGCAGACAGCTTTTCAGAGATCAGTTGGCTCATTGAAGAGCTCACTGAATAGCCTCTCTGACCCCTTCCAGCCAGTGGCCAAAAGCTCTACCTATGTTTGAACTTGGAGTGATCCAGTGCATTGCTCTGTGATTAACATAAATGTTGCTAATGCCCTAACTCTTATAAATGACTCTATAAATAATATACAGTATGAATGCTATAAGAATATTAAATGACATTTGTATGGCACATTTCAAGGCCTTTTATGTATTGTATCAAATCCTCACAGCCACCCACTGTGGCATTGTATTGAATGAGAAAAATAAGTTCACAAAAATTATAAAAATTGCCCAAGCCCACAGGAAGTCACAGACTACAAGTTCTCTGATCTCTATTATATCAAGACAAAAGGAAGGGTAAGGAGAAAATAAGTGCTTAATGTGAGACTATAGAGGCGAAGTCATAACTCTTTTTAAAAATGTGTTAAAGAGATTTTATTTACTTTATTTTTAAAGAGAGAGGGAAAGAGGGAGAGAAACATCGATGTGAGAGGAAAACATGGATCAGTACGCTCCCCAAACAGGCACCGAACCGGCACCCCAGGCTCGTGCCCTGACCAGGAGTCAAACCTGCAGCTGTTCCGTTTGTGGGGTGACTCCCAGCCAACGGAGCCACACGGGTCAGGGCGAAGCCATAACTTTCGGAGAAGCTAACTGTGTGTCAACTTAATGTCATATGCAGTCGGAGCCCCAACATGCATAAAATAACCCTAGAATGGATATTGGGGCTTGGGGAGAAAGCGTCTTGTAACAGTAAAGTGAATAAAGCGTAGTCACTACAGTAGTAAAGAAAGGTATGAAAGACAAGGAAGTCACTGAAGCAACTTCTCTAATTGTGCCCTAAGTCTTTTTGTAGTGCATGCGCAGTAGTCATTACAGACCCAAAATAAATAAGCTGCCAAGTCTGGTGCGAGAAAGGAGCGAAAATAGCTGACACCACTGAGAATGGAGGTACACGTAAGAGGCCACGTAGCCCGGCAGTAGGGACTGGAGACAGTTGTGGATGAAAGGGAACTGGAAAAGGAATGTTGAATTTCCGTCTGCTACAGACATTTTTTTAAAAATCTGGCCCAGTATGAAACAGTAAGAAATGTATGTGTATATGTTGGTCGCTGCCATCCCCCAGTTGCTGACAGAGAGCTCTTCAAGTCCTTGTAAAGAGGGATGCTGGGAGAATCTTTTGCTCTAACATTTAATATTCGACCCCAGTTCCTGATGCAGAGCTCCTAAGTCCCTTGGAATTTTGTGGATGATAGCAGCATCTTTGTTCTATTGAGGCGACCCTGGGTGGGCTCCTGGACGGCTCCCAGATGGGGGCTGCTCGCCAGAAGACCAAGCCTTGTTCAGAAGCTTGGAATTTCCAGCCCCATCTCTCATTTTCCGGAGATAAAAGAGAAGTCTAGAATTGGAGTAAATAACCAATCATGACTATATGGTGAAACTTCCATTAAATCCCAATAGTATAGGGTTCAAGGAGCTTCCACATCGGCAAGCACAGCCCTGTCCTGGGAGGGTGGCGTCGCCCAACTCCACAGGGACAGAACTTCCTGGACTCAGGACCCTTCAGACCTCCTTGAGGCAGCTCTTCATCTGGCTATTCATCTATGTTCTTTTTTTCTTGTTTATTTTATTAGCAGTTATCATTTTAGTGCTTATTTAAAGTTACCACATCTAAGTTACCTGTAACATTCATCATATCAAACAGTAGTTATTTGCTTACATATTTGTCTCTTTTATCATTTTGTGTAACCTTCAAGAGGAAGGACTGGGTGTTAATAATTTTCTATGTTCTTTATCGTATCCTTTATTATAGAATAAACTGATAAAGGCAAGAAAGTGTTTCCCTGGGTACTCTAGCAAATAATCAAATTCACAGAGGAAGGGAATGGGGAGCTTCAATTTGTAGCCAAGTCAGACACAAGTTGTACCCAACCAGAGACCCCTACTTGAGATTTATAAATCCCGAGTAGGGGCAGTTTTATGGGGTGGAGCCCTTAACCACCAGGTCTGTGCTCATTCCAGTTAGTGTCAGAACTGAATTGATTTGTAGGAAACCCATCTGGTATCACAGAGAATTGCTTGGTGTGGGGGAAAAAAAACCCTACCAGCTTGAGGTCAGAAGAGAACCCTCACTCTTCTTCATCATGTCATTCCACACCTCATACTGCAATTTGTTTCCAAATTGGACTAGACCTAAAAAAAAAAAAAAAGAAGACAATACAAATAGGTGGTTACAGAATAGCCATGGGGATGTAAAGTGCAGTGTAGGAAATGGAGCAGCCAAAGAACACATATGTATGACCCGTGGACATGAACAATGGTGGGGGGATTGCCTGAGGGAGTACGGGTGCTCAGGGGAGGTGAAAAATCAGGACAACTGTAATAACATAACCAATAAAATATAATTTAAAAATTAAAAAAAGGCAAAGCATCCTTTCTGTAGAGCATTCTCAAGTCATATCTTGAGCCATAAAATAAGGATATCCTTAGGTGGGTTCTGGTCGCCACAGCTTGCCCTCCCTACATATAACACCTGCATTGCCTCATTGGTCCGAGACCTAGTCACACCCAAGATCTAATTCACAAAGTGACACTTGAGGTCCTGCATCTGACTGTCCTCTGCCAAAATGTAAGAGGGCATTATACAATAGATGGCACTTCTCGGTGTATAGAGACCAAATAACTGAATTAGTAAATACACAAACAAATTACTATTTAGAATAAGAGTAATTCATGTCTACCAGATGCATAATTATACTTTAGGAAGGAAACCACAGTAATCAAAAAATTCTCACCATACCACCAGGAAGTAGTGCCGCCAGCAGATAGGGCCTGTCATGATCTTGGTTCTCAGACAAAGCTGGTCTCCGAGCCCACTTCCGCTGCTTGTGTGATCTTCAACCCCAGAGCCTCAGAATTCACACTGAAGCAGATGACGAACACCCATCTCTGAGATAATACAGGCGAAGTCTCTTGGTGTCAACGACTGGTACAAAAAAAAGATCTATGGCTTGGTAATTACTATTATTATAAATGTACTCTTTCTATATGATCTCTTAAATATTCTTGCCAAACAGAATAGCTTGTAAGAAGAGATTAGATAAAGTAGTCCTAATGAATTATAAAGGTATCTTTACCATTACATCCTTTTCATATTTCCTGAGAATAGTCAAAAGATACTCTATAAAAAGACTGATTATTTTACTTCTTTTCAAAAAGGCCAATAATGTAAATTGCCTTCCACCTTCCATTTTCCACTAAATCTATTTGGGCACAAGTGAGCACTCTGGTGCCAGAGCAATTTGATATAAGTTAAGCATCCAGTGCTGTCACGGATTTCTCAATCCTTGAGACATATGATATACTGCATTTCCATAGGATAAAGCAGGAAAGCATCGTGTCCTGACAAACCTGGCATCGTATACACAGGCTACTGGCATTTCTACTACAAGCTCTGTCTCCTTAAATACGTCTTACATTTAAGCAGAGCTCACTGAATATGATGGTGCCAGGATTTCACCAGTTTGCTCTGACTGTCAAGACAAGGCTTTTTGAAACAGGTAAGGCACAAATTTATTTTCCTTCCACAAGCCTTTACCCAGTGGTTGGTTTCCTCGAGGCCAGCAGAAAGGACTCAAGTTGCCGACATTCACTATGCTAGTTAGAACCAGACAATGGGGCCTCTCATTTTCTTCAAAGTATAATTCGGAAAGTATAGAAAAGGCTTGTGAGTGCCACACCAAACAAAACAAAGCTAAACAAAAAGACGCCATAATTGAGATCAAAGCTTACATGTTTTAAGAACACCACTGTGAGAGTTCAGATGAAAAGGAAAGTGTTTACTCATTTAGAAAATATTTCCCGAGCATCTACTATCTATACATATACATCAGACTCCATTCTGCACTTGGGGAATGTTGTGGTGAATGAGACAGACAATAACTGCTAAGGGCTGCCAGTTCAAAGCAATCCTTCTGTTTAAGATGGCTTCTAGGTCCCAGCTTTAGCCTCCTAAAATAGCCACTGCAAGATCAGACTGGGCCAGGGAGACAGATGATGGCAATGCTAAAGCACCCACTTGGAGTCTCGATAATCAGGGTTCCGTTCCTGGCATTGAGCTCCCTCTGTTATAAAATCAGGACACCGAGAGCATGTCCACCTTACAGGACTGGTGTGAGGCATAGCTGATTCAGACTCTGGAAAGTGCCTGGAAGATAGATGACACTCAACTAAGAGCCATTCTCTTGGCCAAGCCCAAATACCCTCAACAGATAATGGAAACATGGAAAGGCAAACCCTGATGTGATAACTTTGGTTCGTCTCTGCAATCAAAGTGAGGCTCACCTTATACTAGCTACTGCATTTCTATTTGAGTCTGCAGGAGAATGGAAAAGTGAGTAGCACACTGCCTCCCTCTATCAGCCTTTAAATCATTTTACTCAATGATGCTTAAGAATCTTGCACTAGAAATAAAGAGATCACAAAAGTCTGAGGTACTTGACTCCATACTTGCTCACCAAAATAAGTAAATAAATAAATAAACTGCCACCGTCTTCCACTGGAGACCCAGGGGAGAACCTGATACCTCTTTCTTCACACACACCTTTGTTAATTTTTGCAAATATAGCTCAACCACATTGCCTCCTTTCAGCTCAGCAAAGGTAGCAGCTTAGACATAAAGGTGCAAATGCTGCAGAAAAACAAAGATGAAAGAAAGAGAGAGAGAGAAAGGGAGAAAGAAAGGAACACCCATGGCTGGTTGCCAGCTCTTAGCCAATCAGTCCTCACCAGGAAGTTTGCGTCAGAGACTTGCCGCCGCTGGAAGCTCCGCAGCTGCCTGCAACACACGCTTGGACCACCCAGGCCGCAGTGCACGGGCATCTGGAGAAATGCGCAAACAACGGAGAACATTAGAGCCCTGTGTTTCCCAGCCAGAGATGCTGTCACTAAGGCTCAGCTGGGTTTTTGAGAAAGTCCTGGGAGAAGAAGAAATCTAGTATACGTTAAATGGCCCTATTAGTGAATCAGTGTCTCAGGTCTGCAGCACAATCTCCAGAATGGAAAAATGTTTTTTCAGTGGAAAACCACCCGTCTTAGTGTTCACGAATCTAGTTTTCAACCGGTGCTGGGCTCTCACCCAGTGAAATGAACGTCTTACCAGTGGGTGGCTGGGGGAATTGCGTTACACCTCTCTCACCATCCCATCACCTAATGCCTCCTGAAATGCTTTATACAAACAAATAGGAAATAATGTTTCTAAAGATAGACTATTTGGTCAAGGGCTCTCTGGTAGCCCCTCCAATCTGCTCTCAGCAAATTTATTTTTCTAATTTAAATGTCAGAAAACAGGCCTACATCACTCGTAGGCTGGCTCAAATGCAAGCCGTGCCAACTTGTTATAATTACAATGAGGTACAATAGCGGATGTGGGGGAAGCCTAATTAAAGAGTTGGACCTCAAATCACAGATGGAAGGCCAAGTACGTGGCCTTCTATCAGATCTGATAGAAACTCTGCCCCGATGATGATGGATGTCTCTGGGAAACACGCACCCTGTGAGCACCCAAAGCACAGATGCTCAGAAAGATGTAGGAGAGAAGCATCTTGCTAAGATTGAAATTGGAACTAGAATCTGGGGAAAAACACTCATCCCAATCCAGAGACTCGGACTTAATTGGTCCAAGATGCAGCCTGAGCACCAAGATTTTGTTTTTTCACCAGGTGACACCAATGGGCAGCCAAAGTTGAGAAACCCTGCAAAAGGTTTCTTAAATAAGACTCACCTCTTTCCTGGAAAATTTAACTGGGAAGTCAGTGTATCATAGCATAGTACAGTAAATTTACTAGATGTAGCAGAACAAACCATAGCAATAATTTCCTACACTGCACTGTAAATGTTGACTTTGCCTCCAGAACTAGACTGGAAGCTTCGGGAGAGAGCTCTCATAACAGCAAATGTAACAGAAGCATTTGCTTAATCATTGGAGAGATGCTCAGAAAATATCACACAGTATGTTTAAGCAGAAAGAAACATAAGTTTTCTACAATCCTCTAAAGCATTTATTCTCAAGTGTTAGTGTGCAGGAGACGCTTATCAAATATACTCACATAGGTTTCTATGCCTCCCCCAGCACCTGAAGTCAGACCAAGGAAATTTCAGTTTGGTGCAGCAATAACTTCACACAAATCCCTCCAGTGCTGGTGCAATCCAGGAACGAAACAGCAAAATGGCCCAGTCTCTGTACCTGAGATGAGAATCTGCAAACCGCTGAATGCGGGAAAGAGAGCGTCTCCTTTCGTCTAAGCTCCTGAAGTCAAAGGCACATCCTAGGCGAACAGAACTAAGGACATCAATGAGTTGCATAGTTCACTACCATTCTATGAGCAGGGTCACTCTTACAGATTTAAGATAAATAGCAGGGAGTCATTGGATGGACCTAATATTCTGGATCCTGTGTGACATCCTTGGCTGTCAGAGGCAGTGTTTTGGCTGAGAGCTGCACTCAGTACTCACTGAAGGGTATCCAGATGGGTTCCCTTCTCAAGTGCACTGCAGACTCAAACTACAGCTTCATTTCTTGCTACCTTAGGAGGTGCTACAGGTGACAAGTTTCAGGAAAACCAAGGAAGCAAGTAACTTCATGTTATCAGGAGAGGCTGGGCAATACACTGTGGCATACATGCCCAATGTTATAAAAAAGAAAGTTTCTTGTATAGTCCTGTGTGTAGAATCAGTGTGACCCCAGGATTTAAAAGAGTTTCTCTTAAGTCACAGGCTTAGAATTTAATGGTTCCATTATACAGACTCCATTCAAATCCTTATCTAGCCACGTACTTGCTGTGTGTCTTTGGGCATGTTACTTAACCTCTCTGAAGCTCTGTTTCCTCATTTTTACCATGAGAAAATTATTGCTTACCTCATAGAGTCATTGTGAGGATCAAATGTACGTTACTGAATGTAGCGCTGACACAGGTTAGCTAATATATTAATTATTATTATTGCAAGTTTCTTACCTCCCTCTTTGGTTGCACACAAAGTGCAGTTTCCCGTGCCCGATTGTTTTTGCACAGTCACTGTGCTCACCCTGTAGTTGTTTCATTTGAAGCCCTGATCTCTTTCCTTTACCCGTCTTTGTACCGGAGACCACCCAGAATCAGCCCAGATGAAAGCACTGGGTTAGCTTCTGTAGTAAATAAACCCCTACATTTTAACAGCATAACACCTTAAAAGCTGATTCCTCACATACCAGTCCAAAGCTGGTTTTCCTGATTATAAAGTTGTTTTACAAAATATGGTGATAAGGGATCTGCTCCCTCCATCTGTAGCCCACCATCCCCTAGGCCTCCAAGGGTTCTGTACCCAGCTGGCAGACAGGGAGATGGACATGGAAGAAGCCCAGCCCGGATCTTAAAAGTTCTTCCCCAGGAAGGAGTCCCAGCCCTTCCAGTCTTCTCCCATTGGTGGGATGTGTCAGAGGGCCACACGTAGAAGAAAGATGCAAGATGGAGTCCCTGGCTGGGCGGCTTCCTCCCGGCACCCACTCCACACTACCCAAGGAGAACACAACCTCTGGTCGGTCGTCAGCCATATTTACCAAAGAGCATGGACCTAATTTGCATGAAGGTGAGGCCCTGGAAACCTACATTGGAAGAAACTGAAATATCCACTGCTGTAACATACTACAAACGCAGACACACTCAGACACCCCAGAATGGTCATCCAGCCAGTGCCAGATCATCATGAGAAATTCTCACTAGACAAGTTCTCCTTTCGTGGTCCATGAACACCTGTTGTAACACAGGGTCAGTGTACGCGCATGCCTCACTAGACCGCAAGCTAAACAATCGGAACTGATGATGGTTCTCCTTTTCTTCCCCACTAAATGCCCACAGCTCTTCAACTGTTCTTAATATGCCATGGTTTTCAGACTCTCCACCAGTAAGTCTTCTCTCCCCTGAGAGTGCATTATTTGTCACGGTCCCAAAAGTATTTGACCCCGGCCAGACCAATGCAGGATTCCAGACACATGACGGGCTATCCCGTTTGGTGTCATCTTTGCTAGATTACACTAACCAGAGCGGCAGCTCTTCCTTCCCCTTGATTTCTTCATTTTCGTGCATTTTTAACTTCTTTATTCAGACTTCCTAAACCAAATGATATCTTTAGCTTCCATGTGTCTGCTCGCCAAATTAGCATTCTTGCATCAGACGCACAAAGGCTGTTCAAAAAGGAAATTTACCAGGTGTTTTTATGAAACTGATTTTAAGAGAACACATGTAATCCCTACAAGTATTTAAACAGCAGCTGATTGTTACTTTCCCACATAATCCAACAGATTCACAAGTTTGTTATACACAAGGACCAGCTTTTTTAAATGCCAACTGAGTAAATTGCAGGGTTCTTGGCTATTAAATCAACTTCATATCACATTGGTGAACACAAACTTTATGGAGTTCCAGGCTTGTTGCAAATAATGTCTCCAAGAGACACAATGAATTTTGCTTGAAACTGGGGCACTGTTACTTTTCCACGTCTTCTAGTATTGATTTGTTCAGTGATTTGTCCTCTGTGTATTTCCAGGTCCTCAGATTACATTGCGTTGCTCCCTGCTGTTCCATTCCTCTCCAGGACTGGGCATGTCATTCTGATACACTTTCAATTAAAAATGTTCTGGCCATAAATTTAAACAAGTTGACCATGAAATTCTCCAGCAGAAACCACTCTCGTTTTCATTAAAGAAATGGAAACACATGTTATAAAAGAACATTTAATGACATGGAAAAATATTCAAGATATATTGGTAGAGGAAAAAAGCAGATTTCTGAAATGCAGACTCAATATGAATCCATATTTGAAAAACAGAATATACAGCGTGTGTGCATTTGCACATGTATGCTTGTGAAGGAAAATTCTAGAATGATATTCACCAAGGTGTTAGGAAGTATTCACTTTCAGTGGTGAGTTTTCTGGTGATAATTTTTTCTTTTTTTTTCCCTAGCTATATTTTCTAAATCTTCTATAATGAACATTAGAACTTTAATAAAAACAAAACAATGCTGTTATTTATTTCTTTGAAAATGTACTAAAGCTAAAAACAACTCTAAACAAATATACACCATGCCACATGTCCAGAAAATGAATTTTTTTATAGTCAGGATACACATCTCTATCTCTGTTCCTCTGTGCCCTCAGTGCTTTAAAACAGGATTGTTTTGGAATGAATGTTGGTGTGCCCCCCAAATTCCTGTGTTGAAGCCCTAGCCCCCAATATGGCTGTATTTGTAGCAGGGTCTTTACAGAAGCAATTAAGGTTCAATGAGCTTATAAGCCTGGGGCCCTAATCCAATAGGATTAGTGTCCTTAAAATAAAAGACAGGAGAGTGCTGTCTCTCTCTCTTGCTCTCTCTCTCTTCTCTTTCTCTCTTTACCTCTTTCTCTCTTTCCTTTTAAGACGTGAAGACACAGCAAGAAGGCAGCCAGCTACAAACCAAGAGAAGAGACCTCACCAGACACTGAATCTGTAGTCACTTGGATTTTGAAACTTCCCAGCCTCCAGAACTCTGAGAAAAATAAATTTCTATTGTTTAAGCCACATAGTCTCTAGGATTTTGTTAGGGCAACCCAAACAGATGGATACAGACATGATGATACAACAAAAACATTTTTATTGTTACAATATGTAAACATTGAACCTTACAGTTAATTTTTGAGCAGTCGCGCCACTTCGGTAACTCATGCCCATTGCTATCGAGACGTGGTAGAGGTGGCTGCACTCCTCCACACACACAAGTGAACTTCAAATGCTCCTGGACCACTTCCTTCAAGGCCGTCTGATTCTTCTTCATTCCTGGCTGGTGACACTTCGTGCTCATCTTTGGGGCCCTAGACACATTAGTCAAGAATTTAGTAGGTTATGTATATCTTTACAAGTGAGTGTTCTAAATATTTTCAGGTAGATGCCAGAAGAGGGACTGCCGGGTCATATGGGAGCTCTTTCCTCGTTTTCTGAGGAAGCCCCATAGTGTTTTCCACAGTGGCTGCTCCAGTTTACACTCCCACCAGCAGGGAACGAGGGTTCTCCACATCCTCACCAACACGTCTTATTTCTTACCTCATGAATCCATTAGTGTTCTTCACAATAGCCAAGACATCGAAAACAACCTAAGTGTCCTTCAACTGGTGAGTGAATTAAAAAAAAAATTGTGATACCTATTATACAATAGACTACTACTCGACTACAAAAAAGTGAAATATTGCCAGTTGCAGCATAGATGAATCTTAAGAATATCGTGCTAAGTGAAATAGGTCAGATGGAAAAGGATAAAAACTGTATGATTTCGTTCATATGTGGGATATAAAACAAAAAGCAACAAATAAACGGAACAAACAAAGAAACAAAAACCACACTCATGGATATAGATGGCAGACTCTCGTTTACCAGAGGGCAAGAGTGGTTGGGGAGAATGAAGGGGTACAGGGGGTCCAACATATGGCGACAGGGGAGACGAGACTTTGGGTGGTGAGCACACAGTAGAGTATACAGATGTATCATAAAGTTGTACACCTAAAATGTACATAATGTCATTAACCCATGTGATCCCAACACATTTAATTAAAAACTGAAAAATAATAATTCAAAATAGATTTCATATTTAAAAAAATCACCCAGTCTCCCTATCAGGAATTGCACTGACCATCTTGTACAGACCCTCCTCAGATTCTCTGAGCACAGGACCCAGGCTCTGGCCATGGCCGCCACGTAATTTTACACAAGGAAAAGAAAGGGAATTAAGTCTGCTTTAAAAAAAAATTTAGTAGGCATTTAACAATCAGGGACAGAGCTGAGGACACACAGTTGGTAGGGGTGGTTGGCATTATTTTTTTAGTGAGTCATTGATGTAGAGATTGAAATAAAAAACGGCAGGTGGAAATAAAGAATGGATTGGGGAAGGGACTCGAGCACCTCTTAGTTTGTGAAACCCAAAGGTACTTGCTGCAGGCCCAGAAGGTAAGTTGAAATTAAATCAAGCCCAGTGGCTCCAAGCAAAAACCTCTCTTACAGGATCTCCCACTGGCTTCAAAGGCACAGTTGGCCCACAGGGGGGAGGGGCAAAGAGGCCATGGAATGTGCCTGAAACTCCGCAGAGTCTGAAACCCTGGAGGTTGCTGACCACACCTCCTGGGTCCCTGTGGCCCCAGAGGACAGGGTGGAGAATCCCTGGCTTCTCAAACATTCGCATCCTTCAGAAGGCTCATTGTGACTGGAGTCCCTGGGAACACCCCTCCAATCCAGGGTTCTAGATGCATACATGGAAACAAGTTTGCTACAGAGCATACGCCCCTCCCTCTTGGTTCAGGAACATATTTCAAAATGCCACTCTATTAGCAGCTAAACAAAAACACCTCTTGGACAGGGATGAGGGAGCGTAGTGTAAACATGTCATCCCCACCTATTGTTCTGTGCAGTCCAGAGTTTCCTAAGACTGATTATAGAAGGCAGTTAGAGAGGAAAGTGTTCGAGTCTGCCGAATGAAAGACAAACAGTGAGGCATTCAACGACGAACAGACCTGATGGATTAAAACGCACCGAAGAGAGACATTTCAAGCGATGCTTGAATAGGCCAAGTCGGAATGAGAGGAAATTCAGCCTGCAATTTCCAATCAAGAGAAAACTGGCAAAGCAACAGAATTTGAGGCTCCCTCCGATTTACACTTTATCTGCTAATTAGCATTAACATGCGCAGTAGAGGTATCTCACCAGCTTGCGGCTCAATAAAAACTGGAATGTGTTACCACCACAGAATGTGTAATTACTTTAAGCACTGGCTGAAAATTGCAGGGTACTTCATTTCAGAATTTGTATGTATTTATTGTTAGAGATAAACTTGTTGAAGTATATCTAATCTAATTTTATGTTATAATTCCTGTTTAAGATAATTTCAGTGTCAGCAAGCCGAGGACTGAAGTAAATACTGCCATAAATTGTAATACATTAAAATACCAGAGCAATACATCCATTCAGCCGTGACTTGATTTGCTTATTGTTCAAGGACAAAAAAAAATTCTCAGATTACATCAAAACTCGAAATGTATCCTGTTGAGTTGCTTCTAGCGTGTCAGGTCATGCAGCTGACGGAGTGTGCCAACACAAGACTCCCTCCTCCAGCTCCTTGGAAATGTGAATCTCTTTTAAAAGAATTGTAGATTTCCGGTTCCCTTAGGTAGAATTTATTATTTTTGTAAAATCTCTTTAAATTGCCCCGTACCTCCCCACAAGGGAAATGCATTAGGACAGATTATTTGGCTTTAAATCATAACTAGGTTAATATTTGTTTTAAGTTTGAGTTAAGACCTAGTTTAAATTCCTCCTTAAATTGTTAAACAAGACAATTTGGGGCTATGAAAAGGAAACTAGACCATGTTTTTCAGTAATATGATATTATGGCAGAGGCTACCAAATCATGCAAAAGCGATTTCTTATTTTGCTACTAAATAGGGGATTACAGCTAGAGCGTTGCTGCATGAAGACTGTTCATTTCTGAGCAGTATTTTGTCAAGCCTGCAAAACTTGGAAAGACATGGAGATAACACTCCCTCTGAGAAGGGAATGCTGGATCGAACACGATTTCTGTTTGATAACTAGCTCAATTTCTCTGCCTTTTTATGCCCTGTTTCTCCAGGAGGGAGAAAAAAAAAAGTTGTATGGTTCACAATGTCAGTGTTTTCATTCATATAGTTTGTGCTTTATAAGACATAAAAAACCTTTGCAAATTTTCTCTCTGTAGTCTACCGTCAGTTGCTTTGAGGAAGGCATCGGATTCAAGCACCCCAGAGCATATAGCTTATCGTGATTCATTTGGAAAGAGCCCTGGCATTTCAATGTCTGCCTGCTGGCCTCCCTGTTGTGTGAAAAATGGTGGGAGCTAATGAGGCCTTGAATGACAGGCCATCTCAAAACACTGATGTATTGGTTCTCCAACAGCCTTCCTACGTGCTGCAATAAATAAACCATAGAGATGGGAAGGCTGGAAACTTTGAACTTCTTTGGCTGGGGAAGCGACTTCACCCAGAACATTCAAAACACAACTGATTTTCCTTTTTACAGCTGTCTTTTAACTTAGGAAATTGATATTTTATATTTTATGATTCCTGGCCATGGCTTTGCACCAAGCTTAGCATATTAAACATGGAGCAAACTTATAAACAAAACCTGGGTTGCCTTGTGATGTAACATGAGTGGACAGAATTGAAGTCTTCCCTGGGGGCAAAGAAACAGAGGCCGGGGGAGCCCCAGTTTCTGTGGCTTACTCTAATGGCCAAAAGCATTGAACAGAGGTGTCAGTGCTGCTGTTAAGTATTTATAAGATGTGGCCTCTGATCCCCGCTATGGCTCCAGACGATAGAGGAGGAGGGGCCTTTATTTCTAGGCCTCATTCCTTGACCACTGAGCAATGCTGTGATGTGCCCTAAAAGCAACATTCGTTGTTTACCAAAAATGAAGAACCTCAAAAAGCCTATGATTTCTCCAGTCTCTCACTGTATGTGGCAAGTATTTTGGAATCTTGCTGAATGAAAGCAACTGAAGAAAATGGGAAGTCAAAGTTGTCCACACCATGGGAAAATGAACGCTCTTCTCCAGCCGGCAGCTTCCATGAGGACTTAACTTGAGTGTCTGGACCTAATTCTGATTATGTAATTCTAAGATCTTTTCTAGGGATTCCTCTACATGAAAAAGTATTTTTTAGCTAAGATTTTCTGTGTGCACAGGGACTTCTCACCACTCATAAGCAGCAGCATGAGCTATTTGCAGTAACTAGTGCTTTTTGTCGTCTAGAATCTTAACTTCAGCCTTGCCTCATGGCATGGCTTGACAGCCAGATAGCAAACCTGTCAGGGTGCCATTAATCATGGAAGGAGAACCAGAGGGAACAGGCAACTGCCGCCCCTGGAGACCTGCCGCCTCCTGCCATGAACGCCCATTCTGCAGACTGTCTAATAGGAGCACCACACGGCTCTTTCCTGACATTCAAGGCAGTTTCCATGTTTCCTTTTGGTGGGTGATACTTTCTACAATACTTTTATTGCCCTAATTTGAAAAGTTACTTAACATTCTTTCTGTAAGCCCTTAGAAGAACTCCATGAATAGCCTTCAAAACCCCACTGTACAAAAGTCAGAGCTGAAGATCACTGATTTTGAGTCAAGGAACAGAAGGAACCCTCCAACTGGGAATTTGAAGATTGATTATGAAAATAGGAGATACAGAAAGGCAGGGAAAATTAACGGAAAGCCTACTGGAGCTATCAACAGCTAAGAGCTCCTGGTACCCCTGGAGTGGTGGCACGAAGTCACCCAGAGCTTTAGAAAAGTGCCCTCCTCATTCCACATATGGGAACTGTGGGCTCTGGGACAGAAACAATGACACTGGTAACTCAATAGGTGTAAACACTCTGACCACACTCCCCTCTGCCCTCTTCTATCTGGGACTGCCTCCACTGGCCAAACTCAACTAGAAGCCAGAAGGCAAGGGGTCTTCTTTATCCAGCTCGTATAAAGAAGGTCAGCCCCCCAAGCCACAGACTGGGAGAAGAAGGTGGAAAGTTGATCTGGAGGGGTATACAGATTACCTAGCACAAATGGGCTCCTCGAGTCACTTAACTTATCAGAAGAAACGCTTGATGTAAAACAGGCATCTCACCAGTTCCTGTACTACTTTAAAGTCCACCAGTAAAACAAATTTGTTACCACTTTTCACTTCTTATGGATTTTCATAATAGTCCTCGGAGACCAACAACGACCGTTAACTACTGTTGTCGCCAACATCCCAATGGAAACACACGTCCCTGTTGTACATATGTCCAAATATCCTAAGTGGTCTTTTAACCACCTTTTATCAAGAGCTACTTTTACAGGCTCTTATTATTTCCTAATTATTTACCTTTCCCTCTATGATAGCACCTTGTTAACCATGCATTAAAAGGAAGTTCTATATCTTTGTGATTTCAGACGTCATTAACTTTATCATCCTATTGATTTATTAATGGGTCCTATTCTTTCTCATTTTTTTAACGTATTTTTCTCCTGCTTTGTTTGTCAGATACCCTCTCCCTCATATTGATGTTTTGCTATGTGATTAACCTCTCATTCTCTCTCCTTCCTTGGCAACCTAAGTTAGAATCAGCAGACAACTCTTTTTGCACCCTTAATACCTGTTTAGTAGCTGTGCTGAGAAAATATTTCTGCAATAAAAGCAGTCACATATCTCCTTTTACGCTGCATCTTTGAATTTGCGTTTGGGTTAAACATCGGGAACATGCAATTGATTCTACCTGTAATTTTCAGCCTGGCATGAGCTTGTGTTTTTGTATGTTTGAGTATCACCCACTCAGAACCACGCCCCGGATCTGCTGTTTGGCCAATAGCTCTACACCTGAGGGGTAAATATCCTTAGTAACTACAAGTATTTCCAGTGTTCTCACTGGCACTTCTTTATCCAATAAACTAAATAATTTACATTGCAATAACACACATTTTCTTCCACAGTATTTAATTCTATTTTCATTTTAGATGAGAAAGAATGTGACCAAGAAACATTTTTATTTTGTCTGGAATTGGACTCGTAGCAAACAAACAAACAAAAACCATGATGATGACTGGTATAACAGGAAAATGGGAAAGTTTCAGCCTTGGGCTCATGCAGTCCTGGGTTTGAGACCTCACTCCTTTGTTAATACTAAGGATCTTGGGCATATTACTTAACCTCCAAATCTGCCTTTCCTTGACCTAATTGTAAGAATACATACTTGAAGGGATTTTTATGTTTATTAAATGGGATAATGAGGCTGAAGTGCCTG
>PVKM010019986.1:0-23708 GCA_004027735.1 Carollia perspicillata | reverse complement strand
CGTTTTAGTGTTCAACAAAGGCATTTTATGGTCAAAAGTAATGATTCTGGAACTGTTTTTTAAAAAGATTTTATTTATTTTTAGAGAGAAGGGAATGGAGGGAGAAAGAGAGACAGAGAAACATCGATGTGTGAGAGACGCATGGCTGTCTCTCTCACACGCCCCTCGCTGGGGCCCTGGCCAGCAACCCAGGCAAGTGTCCTGCTGGGGAATGGAACTGGTGACCTTTTGGTTCACAGGCCAGCACTCAGTCCACTGAACCCACCAGCCAGGGCCAGATTCTAGAAATCTTAATTGGATGTCCAGGAGGAAAATGAAATGTGAGTCTGGGTTTGGGGAAAGAGACTGGAACTAGAAAGAGATAGCTGAAGCTCTGGAAGACCAGGAAACAAGGATAAAAACAAATATTTTGAAGAAAGAACCCCAGGGAACGCCTACACTTGAGGGGGGGCCAAGGGGAGAAAGGAGACCCATCCCCACACGCAGAGATGGGGTGGTGAGAGAGGTCTCAGCTAAGCAGAACCGCGCCACATCAGAACCCAGGAAAGAGCTTCAGGAAAGAGCCTGGGCGAAGGAAGTAGACACTAGTTTTAAATGCTTCAGAAATGCAAAAAATAAATAAATAAATAAATAAATAAATAAAATAAAACCGAAAACCCAAAAACCCTGCTCTGCACATTGGTAGTTTTTGAACAACCCCGCCCCACCTCCAGAGCCAGGCCCTGCCCCAGATCACTTGGATCAGTCTCTGAGCCTGAGGACCAAAGCTCAGGGGACTTGAACGTGCAGGTAGGCATGAGAACCAAGCGGTGCCATCAGTGAGCGGGCCTCTTGCAGTCTCCCAGGAACTGACACTAGGACCTCATGAGAGGTTCTCCCCCCGAGAGGCACCCACCCATTGGTGGTGGGAGTGGAAGTGCAGTGTCTGTGGGGGGAGCTTTCCTCTACCTGGACCTAAGAGAGAGGGGGCCCCAAAGAATCATTTGTGCAATATAGGGGTGCTCACAACAGAGAAAAATACCTTATTCCCACTCTTCCGTCTGCTTAGGGAAGGGCTTACCAATCTGTCCCCGCGCCCACCTGACAGTAGCCAGAGCACGGAAACAGCAGGCTTTTCACCTGTGTAGCCAGGAATTGCTTGGGAAGGTGCTTATGGGGGTGGGAGAGAAGAGACGAAGTTTCTGCGGTCCCCCAGTGTAGCTGAGCCCCTTGTCCCCTATGCTCCTGAACTGTTTTCTTTTGAAGTACGTATCTCATTGTGATTATTTGTCCATTTCTTCTTCTAGACTGAAAGCTTCACAGGGTAGCGGTCGTGTCAATTTTTGTTTTTGTTTTTTTAATGTTATTCATTGTATTGATTTGGCCCAAAACTCGATATGTTTTTTTCCCATAAAATAAATGACACATTTTTCATTTTCACCAATAACTTTATTGACTTGGATAATTTGAGTATGTCAGCGATCTCCCGTGTGGTAGAACACTGTTCTTAATCAATGTCTGGATTTCGTCACTATCAACTTCAGCTGATCTACCCAACCGTGGAGCATTGTCCAGCAAGACATCTCCGGCACGCAGCTTCCCAAACCACTTTTGGCACGTCGGAGCAGTCGCAGCCCTTCTCCCTGCACTGCACAAATCTGGTTTTTCTGTTTTAGCTTGTTTTTACCTTTCTTGAAATAATAAAGCATAATATGGTGAAAAGCATATTTTCTTTCATCTTCAATATTAAAATGGCCATGCAAAAATTCACCAATTTTGATAGGTGTTTTTTTAATGCACGCTGATGTGACAGCTGTCACAATACAGTCTAACAAAATTGTTTTGAATGAAGTTAAGGAAAACTAAGCGCTACTAGAGCCACCGTATGGAAAAGAACAAACGAACTTTGTGGCCAACCCAGTAGCTCTACCTGGCCCAAAGTAAGCGTTTGCTAAATGTAATTGGGTAAATGGATGATTTTTAAAAAGAAAAGGAGATCTTCTGTTTTGATAAAAATATATATAAAAGTAAAAATTTATGAACAGTATAAGCATTAAAAATTGGAGGTATGCAGAAAACATTAACCCTAATTTTATTTTAGACATAGGATTTCAAGTTTTTTAAATTTTCTTTGTAATTTATAAAATTTCTACAGCGGTGTTTCCTAATCAGAAATGAAGGAGATCAACCACATAGAATGCAGCTACAGGGGACATGTGTTCACGTTGGGGTCCTGGGCTCAGAAACAACTGGGCTTGAGTTTCCTCTGCCACCTGCGTGACCTGGGGCAAGTGTCCTCACCTGTGAAGTCGGGAGAGCCGAAGAGGATTTAAGTGGGAGAATACATGTAGTGCCCAGTATTGAGTGACTGCTTCAGCTAGTGTTACTTTGGGGGGAAAACCGCTTTATTCCTTGGAACTGTAATGAGGTTCTATTGAAAATGTGTGTATAAATTCATTCCGTTGTAGTTAATATTTAAATGCTAACTAACCTTCAGCTTCACTTAAAATGTAAAATAATATAGTGAATGACCAGCAGGTGGCAGTATATCACGGTTTCTTCCCAGCACTGGACCAACCATGGTATCCTTGCTGGGCAATTTGTTAGAATCTGTTTTCGAAGGAAGGAAGTTTAGAGTTTATCTAATTCGATTCCTTCAATTTACATACACGGAAGTCTGGAGACGAAGTAAAAACAAGAGCTCAATCTATTCATTTGCCAGGAAAGGATGGTGCGGGGCGGTGGGGGGCGCGGGGGGCGGGGGGGCCGGGAGGGGGGTGTGCAGGCGGGGCAGCCATTTCACACCGAATCTGGGTTATTTCCACGATATCCTGTTAGCTAGTCAAGTAAACTTAGACTATGTGGAAGGAAACATTTTCCGGTTCTCAAGTGGAAATATCGGTTCCGGGAATAAAGAATGTATTTCTTATTCATGCAAAGTAAATGCTTGATGAATCTCAAAATACGGAGATTTCCCTCCGTCACCTTTTTTTTTAATTTTTAATTTTTATTTTTTTTACTTTCCAGTTGACAGGCACTGTCTGTCATTATAACACTGGATCCTCACAATCAGGGGCAATCATTTCTATTGTACGGACTGGGGAACAGAGGCTTAGAGAGGAAAAGGCCCTTCTAAGCAGGGAACGTGAATTCAAATCCGGGTCATTTGTTCATTCCTTCGTTCATTCATTGGAAACAAGCATATATTAAGTTTCCAGTATGTGCCGGTCTACGCTAACTGCTGGAGATGCATAGACTAACGGGGAATACACCTCCCAAAGGTCTTGATGTCTGTCCTCACAGGGCTCCAGTGTCTGATCTGCACAACACCGAGCTCCTGCCTCTTCTCACCGCGTAGACATCCGCACGGTGCCCGGCGCAGACGGTGGGTACCCAACCAATACCTGTTACACAGAGCGGCCTCGGTGCAGCCCCGACAGCCTTCGAGGCCACGGAATTGCAATGAGGGTTCTTATTATTAGTCAAATATCATGGGCTCAGAACGATTTTATTAACTACCTAAGGATCTGTTAATATACTTATACTCTCTCCTGCTCCACAGAGCACTTAAGGGCTGCAGGATGTTCACACATCCAACGAAGTCTTTGAGTTCTGACTTACAGGCAGACCTCTTTCAAAACGATGGAGAAGAGCTGAGTCCACGTGGCATCAGTTGGACCACTAGATGGCAGTAACGGCACACGCTGTTTCCAGGCTTTGGGGCTCTCACCTTTAGAAGGGAAGGGGCCTTCTGGAGTCCTCCGTTCATTCCTCCCCATGTCACAGACAGGAAAGCTGAGGCCTCCAAAGGGAAAGACGCTGGCCAAGGCCCGGTAGCTTCACTGGCCAAACAATCTAAATGGACAGAATTGTATACAGGTTTCTGACTTGTGTAAGTTAATAGTTGCAGAAATTTTCCTTATGGATCCATTAAAAAACTATTTCAAATGCTTGGTGTAAAATTTATTTTGGTAAAGAAGCAGCGGTACAAAAGAATGGGAATGAAGTGAAAGCAAACCCGCCTCCTACCCCGACCCCTTATTCCCTCCCCCAGGTGTCTTCCCCAGAAGCTCCATTGCTACTAGTTCTTCAATAACTCTCCAGAGACATATTTAATTACACACACACACACACACACAGGCGAGTCTGGATATAAGTGCACCACAGCCGAGTGTGTGTGTGTGATCCGGTGGATATAATGTGTGCATGGAGCATAAAATAATAATATGAGCGAAAGCACGAAGGCTGTGGACCTCAGGAAATGTCACCTTCACTCTCCCAACCGCCCCTGAAAAAAGAAAAAGGAGTCCGTGAAGTAGTTTCCAAACTCTGGAGTGGCTTTATTCTGACCACTTCTCTGTTGATTCAGCAGATTAACACTCTGCCAGCGGCACCTGCAGTGTCAGTCTGGGCAAATCCCGCCTTCTGAAGCGCTCCCTGCTGTAATTAAATTACTGTAAATACAATTAGAAGGCCCCTCTAGGTGGTCCGTGTGACACCAGCCCCCAAGGAATTGTCTTAAGATATTTGAACCAAAAGTAAAGAGCGAAGTGGCGGAATCCCCTTAATCTTCGGGGGCCAAGCCTTTGAGGATTTCTGGCCGTGAAATAACAGGCAGTGGGTTTTAGCCCAAGCGGCACTTTCAGGAGCTGTTTTTCTCAACCATCGCCGGCCTTCAGGGTCGGCGCGGGGGCCTCCGGCCTCTGCCGCCAGCTTCCCGCCCCCGCCCCCAGTCCCCACCGGGGGTCTGTGAAGTCTGCTTCCCAACGGGAAGAGCAGAGTCCGGGTGCTTAGTGCTTCGCACCCACCACCGGTCGCATGGTGTTGGGAGCTGTGCTGCTATGTGGTCCACGTGTGTTGCTCAACAAGCTTAAACTTTGCATAGCCCGTGCTAAACTAATTTGCGTCAATTTGTCTACATCATGCCAACAATCGTTGTGAGAGTCTTGAATAGAACATACAAGGCTGCTGATAAAGGCCCTGGAGCAGATGCCGCCAGCCATTCTGCGGGGCCTCGCTGTCCTAGTGCTTCACCATGGTTTCTTCATATCCTAGTGACAATGTTAGTTTTTCCACCCTGGGGTTAAAACTTTTTTTTTTCTTAAACAATAGACAGCCTTATACAACTGGCACTCCAACTGACTTTTTTTTTTTAAGACCTGGCTGTGGCTGAATTCTAGCCCAGTGTTTCCTGACCACTCTTTCTTTCTTTCTTTCTTTCTTTCTTTCTTTCTTTCTTTCTTTCTTTCTTTCTTTCTTTCTTTCTTTCTTTCTTTCTTTCTTCTTCTTCTTCTTCTTTTTTTTTTTTTGGCAAGTTTTAGAGAAAACAAGTGGAATTAAGTTTTTTAGAGATATTTTGTACAACTGTACCAGGCGCTTTTCTGCTTATCTGTCATTGTGTTGAACTAAACTTTTAAGCCTAGGAAGTGATCGATTTTTAGGGAAAGACCTATTTTTGGTAAGTAAGAAAATAGCATGGAGGACCAAAGACAGTAGAAGCAATACCAGCCAAACCAAGTCATTTGTGCTATTCGAACCACGGGAAGTAATCTCACATTTAGAAGAAACTGTCATTGGTTTTCAAGACCAGATCTGGAAACACACAGATCCGGTGAGTTTGGGGAATGCACCGGAGACCCTAGGGGAGCTAACCGAATCTCCCACTCAGTCTGTGGTTTACTCACCTGTTTGTGGGTTTTGTCATTTCTGTAACGCTTCTCCCCACACTTACCCATTAGTGATCTAAAAACTATGCCAAGAGCCCTGTCTGCTGTGGCTCAGTTGGTTGAGCATCATCCTACAAAGCAAAAGGTTGCAGATTCAATTCCCAGTCAGGGCACAGGCCTGGGCTGCAAGTCTGGTCCCTGGTTGGAGTGTGTACAAGCAGCAACTGATCGGTATTTCTCTCTCACATTGATGTTTCCCTCCCTCTCTGCCTCCCTCCCTTCTCCTCTCTCTAAAGAAAACAGAAACAAAAACCACCCCGAGAAAACAGATGAATGTCCAAATGTTTGCAATCGAGTGTTGCGACAATACGTCTGTGTAGGAAGAACTGGTAATGATTTCTTCAACCAGTGATGGCTGCCTACTGTGTGCCAGGCACCCTTCCAGGTACCAGGTGCAAGGACACAGTCCTTGCTGTTGTGGCACCTGAGAAATAGACACTAAATAACAGACCAGCAAATACCTATAACGGGCAATGGGAATGCTAGGTTGCGGGGGCCGGGTGGTTAGTAAGAACATTTAAGGGGAGAATGTAGTCAAAGAGCTACTTTAGATACAAAGAAAGGAGAAGATATCAGTGAGGAAATGACATCGGAAGAGAAACTCAAAGGAAGGAGGGAACAAGCCTTGAGCGCGTCCGTGGTCCAGGCACAGGGAACAGCGGGAGCCGCAGTCCCTGAGGTGGGAAAGGCTTCGGATGCTCGTGGCCAGTGCAGCCAGAGAGCAGGGATCTAGGGCACAAGGAGGTAGGAGGTGGAGTCCCCAAGAGAGGAGACTAAGCGGGCATGGCCGATGCTGCGTTGCCGTGGGTCTCCCCACCACCCAGCATCACAGTGAGCCTAGAGGTCAGACTGGTTCCCTGCAGAGAGCGCTAGAGAAAGGTGGGCGAGCTGATGGGTGAGAGTGTCGGAGCGGATGGAAGCTAACTGACCTATGAGGAGCTGCTCAAGAACACTAGCAGTTGTTATGAACTCGTCCCTCAAAATTCATGTGTTGAAATCCTAACCCCCTGTGTGATATTAGGAGGTGAGGTGGTTGAGAGGCAATTAGGCAATGAGGGTAGAGCCCTCTTGAACGGGCTTAGTGCACTGATAAAAGGGAGCCCTCCTGCTGCCTCCATCACGCAAGGACACGAGGAGAAAACAGCCGTCTGCAACCCAGAAGAGGACCCTCACCGGAACCCCACCGTGCTGGCGCCCTGATCTCGGACTTGCAGCCTCGGGAACTGTGGGAAATCCCTGCTGCTTATAAGCCACCGGGTCTGGGGTGATCCGTATAGAGCAGCCTGAACAGACTGAGACAGCGATGTTTAAGGTTCGCAAATTAGAGCAACACCGAGATATAACTTTTCTACCCTTGATCTGGCAAAAATTAGAAAGCTGAACAATGTCAAGTGCTGGCAGAGACAGGGGGACGGCGGAGCCCTCATGTACAGCTGGTGTGAGGGCAGACAGGTGCAGCCGTTCTGAAAACAGAAAAAAGCACAAATCTGGAATTACTTAGGGAAATTAAATATCTGAGCTGTGCAGTGACCTAGCAGCCCCGTTCCCAGGATTCATACATTCCATGGAAATTCTATTTTGGAAAAGAGACCGCGGCCGAGGACGTAAAAGCATGACTTTGTCAGACCTGCTCACCAATCAGGGCCTGGAGGACACTGCCTCCTGTCCCCATGTGGCACCGGCACTCCACGTGTCCCTGCACAGTAGGCACAGCCTGTGGTCCCCCCAACAACCACCAGTGCGGATCTCACACACGCTGGCGGCGGGGCCACTCACCTGCCAACAGCAAGGTCAATGACCAGCCCCCTTCCCTGAGCACCCCAGAAGTCAGCCCTGCTCCTGGGTGTGCAGGGCCAAGGCTAGGGCGCAAGCAGAGGCCTGCAGAGGATGTCTTGATGTGGGTATGGCAGAAGAGATGCCTGCGTGAGTGTGGCTGGTGGGGTAATAACATGAGTGTCAAGAGTTATAGTTTTAATGTGAACATTTCACCTAAAACGTCATCTGGTGGGCTTGAGTGTGACATTGGTATGTTACAGAATGACATGCTTATGATTTTGTAATAAAAGAGTTTGTAATAACAAAGGGGCATTATTTGTGCTGGGCCCTGTATTTAAAGCGTATAAATCAAACAGTTAAGTGTGTTCTATCTGTGCATCTTGACAAACACACCTTCTGGATGACCTGGAAGGCAGTGTCTGAACTGGGAACACAGTGGAGCCGGCTCCCAGCCTAAAGCCGGTCCTCTGCTCTTCCTGCTGCTTGCCCGCCTGCGGACCCCCAGCCTGCATGTCCAAGCGCCAGCCATGCTCCCGCCCCTCAATTCTTTTTTCCAGAAAAACCTAAGGAAGAGGCCTGCACAGGCCCTTTTATGAACTTGGAATATTCTGAGGTCCAGAGTACCCAGGTAAGCATGTCTCCTTGACCCTGTGGATTCTTGCCCCATGAGGTGGGACACAGCCAAAATTAAACAGCCAGGGTGGAGCCCCCCAAGGTGAGGGGACAGGCCGCAGGCCCCTCGCGCCTGGGGATAAAAGTGGTGCCTCTGGAAAGCTGAGGGGCGCCAGGCTGTGGTGGGGCCGTGGAGGCCACGCTGTGGAACGAGGGTGGGCTTGATTTCTTAAGCAGTAGGGAGCCTGGGGGGCTTAAAGCAAAGCTTTATGATGCTGAAACTAGACATGGAAGAAGTAGAACCACTTTGAGACAAAGGTCCAACTGCTCAAATACTAAAAATAGCACTTACTAGCTAGGGAGCCTTGGGTGGTTCTACCAAGTCTCTCCGGGCTGCAGCTTCCCCATCGGTGAAACAAGGTGGATTGAGCGAGACTGACAATCTCAGAAGTCCCTTGTGTCAGGACTCGGCTTTTCTTGTCTGTACAAGAAGTGGGTTGAGCCAGATCAGGGATTCTAAACATAGGCTCCAGTGAGGGGTCTTGCCTCCCCGCAACCCCCACCCCAGACCAGCAAAATGAGGAACTCTCTTTTTTTAAAAAAAGAGATTTTGTTTACCTTTTTGTTTGTTTTTAGAGAGAGGGGAAGGGGGAGGAAGAGAGGGAGAGAAACGTTGGTGTGAAAGAAGTACATCAATGGGTTGCCTCATATAAGCCCTGACCAGGAATTGAACCTGTGACCTTTTGCTTTGCGGATGAAGCTCAACCAATTGAGCCACACCAGCCAGGGCCAGGAGCTCATTTTTTAAATTTCCTCCCAGTGACCCTAACCGCGGCCAGGGATGAGAGTCCCCGCACCTGAGGCTATGTCCCGAGGGCCCTCTGCTACCTCCACCTGAGTGTTTCATCTGTGGAAGCAGCACTTTGGTCAACGTAGTCAGTCCCCTGGATTCTCTTACTTCTGGGACTCCAGACCTCCCGGAGACTGCAATTCAAACAAGTGGGCTTCTTCAGAGGAGGAATCGGGCTCCGAGGGGGGGCCCTGGTCATGGGGTCATAGCATTGCTCATGTATGTTGGGGGGGAGGGCAGGAGCACGGCCTGAAGCCTGGGCAGACAGGTGCCGCCCCTGAGAACCAGGCCTCCGGATGGGGTGGCCGAGGTTGGGCCTTGGCACAGAGGAGGCCTCTTCACCGGCATGAGGGTTCCGACGTTTCCGGCCCCGCCAGGCACCTGCGGCGGCCTGGGGCTTCTTGGCGGGTGAGGAGGAGCGGAGAGAATAGGGCTTTTCTCGAGCTGCTCCCCAGAACAACATCTCTTGACATTGTGGCCTGTGAAAGCCGTGCGGCGGGGAGGCAGGAAAGGCCCTGTGTGTTCAAGTGCCACATTCCAGCCCTGCGCCCGGAGCTTAGCACGTTCTGGGCGCCGTGAATGAGACCGGCTGACGCTTTGTATCAAACGGAAAGGGGCCTCTTTTCACACGGCTGGCACTGGAGGCTGAGGACCACTCGGGTGGCATCCAGAGCTCTCCGGGAGCTTGGCAGGGCCGAGCTCGGGCCCTGAATTGCGGCTCTGTGGGCGGCAGGGACAATGCCCCATGCCCTGAGAAGTTGTCCCCAGGGAGCAGGATTCTCAAGCCTGGAAGGGACGAAGACCTATTAAGGACCAGGGAGGTGCCTTCGCCGCCTTCCACCCTCTCCTGGAGCCCAGGCCTCAAGTGCAAGGAGCACAGATTCCACACAAGACTCTGAGACGTGAGGTCTCAGTTCTGGAGACAAATGTCCTGGATAATCTCGAGGTTTACACAAACCACAGGAGGGAATACTGAGATAAGGCTTGTCCTTGAAGAGCTGAGGTTCCAATTAAAGCACAATAATATGTACTGCTCTTTCGGATGAATGCAGCAGAAATTTTATTTGCAAGCTCTTCAAAGATTATTACAAACACAAAGTATTCTGTAGAAAGTGTTCCAAATTACATCAAAGGCATGTCATCAAAGTAAAACATGTATGACAGGAAGAATTCTTTTAGGTTGTAACATTGTCGCATTTTGTTTTTAATCATTTGCACTGTTTTATAGGTCACACTTTAAACTTTTTTTTAAAGACAGAAAACTGTACTTGAACAACAATTAAAATTAAAATCAAAATAAAAAAATCAAACATTGTTTAAAAGTATGAAATAATGTAGTATTTTTTTTAGAAGTACAGCCACAACCTTAAACTAGAGGAATTTAAGAGGGTAAAGATCAAATCTTCTTCACATACCAGACAGGGCAGAGTAAAACACCACACAGCATCGATCATTCCAAACATGTTTGCTAAGAAACTGCTTGCATGTTTGTGTTAAAAATAAAACAGTTTTCTCATTTAGAAAAACAAAGACATAATTAGTAGAGCCTGTTCCCCCCAATTTTGTACTTGCTTGTCTTCATTTAGAAATTGTAAATTCATGAGAAAACAAGTTTTGTTATAGTATAAAAATCTTCAGAACAACAAATCGCCAATATTTACTTCTTAAAAATATAAATGTTTTTCTCCCTGAAGTGTAAACATCCAGTAAATAAAATATACATGATGTTCCAGGTATAGAAATAACCAATTCACATATGCAAGAGATGTATTTTTCATAGATTTGATGATAAGGTTGTTGTCTTAAAGCCTTTTACCAAAAGAGCCAGGTCATTGCTATCTAAAAGTTCTCTCCTTTACTCAGTTTTCTCATTTGAACTGACCCATCGATTCCTGTAGAATCTTGGCCATAGAAATAGGCCACAGGAAACACCTGAAGTACCTAGAAGTCATTCGGCCAGAGAGAAGTACTTTCCCAGAGAGCCGTGGAGGTAGTCACTCATCCCTGGGCTTGAAAGCGGCCCTCACAGAACTTCCCCACGGCATTCAGAACAAAGCCCAGGGTCTGGGCTCCGAGAAGGGGCTGCTTCCGGCTGGAGCTTGGACAAGCGGGGCACCCTTGCAGGCACACTGCATGCAGTACTGTTCTGTCCAAGACCTTGACCCTCTCCACACCACCTCCAGTTTGAGCTGCTCCTCCAGGGGGGTGCTGGGCTCCCAGGGTGGGTGGACTGGGCGGGGCTCAGCCTTGAGACCTTCATCCCTGATTTATACTTCCTCTGGGCTGGTTCATTTTTCTGAGATCCCTAAAAAACAAACTGTGATGGTGTTAGGAGCCGAACTGTTTCCCCAAAACTTTTTCGTTCAAGTCCTAACCCAATACCTCAGGGTGTGGCTGTATTTGGAGAGAGGGCCTTTCGAGAAGAGATAAAATACAATATGACCAGGGATGGCCCTTGCAGGAAGATGAGATTAGGGCACAGACAACACAGAGCGACAACCATGTGGAGACAGACAAGGAGGAGATGGCCGTCTACAAGCCAAGGAGAGAGGCCTCAAAAGGAACCAACCCTTCTGACACTTGGATCTAGCCACCATATCCTGAGACAAACAAATCTCTGGTTTAATCCACCCAGTCTGCAGTACTTGCTACAGCAGCCCTAACAAACTATTTTAGAAAGAGACTAGTATTCCCGTTTTAGAGCTCAGGCAATGCCAAAATCTGGGAAAGTGCAAGTTCTACAAGAGTTTGTAGAGCTCTTTTGTCAAGTCTGTAGGGCTCTGGTTCCAACTGTGCTCGAACACCAAAACCCGCGCTTCTCCCAGCCAGGCTTCCCGAAAATCCAGAAAGCAGCTGGGACACAGTGTGTCGGCACAGGGCAGAGCTCGTTACTAAAAAGGAAGACAAGGGTGGAAGAACTTGTTTGTGCTCCTCAGTGTGACCAGACATGGAGCCATTTTTGGTATCTGAGACTTTATAAATATGGCTGAGGCTTCCAGGAAGGGTTTAGAAAAGTGAGAGAGAAGAGAACTAAGATGGATTTTTTTCCATCTTAATCTGTGTTCATGTGACCACCAGAAACAAAAACCTAATCTCTCTGCTGAATCAAAAAAGGTCAATGGCCCTGGCCAGGGTGGCTCAGCTGGTTAGAGCATCATCCCATAATCAAGGGTTGGATTCCGGTCAGAGCGCATGCCTGGGTTGCACGTTCAGTCCCCCGTCGGGGCGAAGGCAAAGGGCAACCAATCCATGTTTCTCTCCCACATTGATGTTTCTCCCCCTCCCTTCCTCTTTCTCAAAAATCAATAAGCTTTTCCTTGGGTGAGGATTAAAAAAAAGAAAAAGGAAAAGGAAAAGGAAAAAGGTGAATGCCTGGGACGGATATGGGGGCATCTCGTGGCCTCCAAGGGCCTGCCCTCAGAAAGGACCAGAAGCTGGTCCGGTTTCCTGAGTCTACCGACCTGCCTTCCCTTGCCCTCGCTCCCTCCACGGGTGGGTCAGCCTGGCCTCTCCAGGCAGCTCCCTGGCACTCTCAGCCCAGCCTGGTGCTGGGCCGGAAGCTCCATGACAGAGCTCGCTACCCTCTGGGCGCGCAGGAGCCACCAGGACTGCACGGGTTTGGCCACCAAGGACTCTGCTTTGTGCCTCACCTGAGGTGGGGTCCACGCACCTCAGTGACCCGAACTGGAAGCCTCTGGAAAGCAGAGAGAGAGAGAGAACAAGGCCTTGCATGTACTGCTGTAGGTGGGTGCATGCTCTTTAGGAAACCATTTGCCATTAGCTGCTCTGTTGGAAATATCCGTACCCTATGGTTCAGCATTTCCACCAGTGGGTGTACAGCCCACAAAGGCAAGCCCCAAACCATCGGGACACGTACGCAAGACTGCTCATAGGAATATTATTGGTAAGACCCCCAACCTGGAAGCAACCCGAATGAATGTCTATCAGCTGTGGAAGGAATAAACAAATCGTAGTCACGGTGTGTGGAAGTGAACACATCACAGGGAGACTTAAAGGCAAAATCTCACAGTGTTGAAGGAAGGAAGCCAGACCTGGAGAATTCCTACTGTAGGCGTCCATGTATACGAAGTTCAAAAATAAGCAAGAGGAAGTCACTGTGTCTAGGGGCGCACAGCAGGATGGTAAAATTGTAAGGAGAGCTGGAAGTGCGTATGGTAGAAGACAGTGGACTCTCAGAGTCCAGCAGTTCCGTCTCCTCCTGTGACCGCGGTTTTGCAGGCAGGCCCTCGGTGATGATTCGTGAAGCTGAACCTCTGCGCTGCATGACTCTCTGCAGGTGTGACATTCCCCACCCTCCCCTTCCCCTTACCCCAGCACACGTGCATTCTCCCACACCTATTACCTGGACTGGAATCTGGGTCCCCTGATCTTTACGTGGTGTTGGCCCTCAGCCATGGTTTGGGGACCCTCTGTCCAGCCTTCTTTACCTAAATTTCCTCTGCCTCTAAGTTTGGGGCTCTAACCCCGAGTCCACGGATCCACTTCCGGAGTCCGCCCAGGCCCCGATGCTGTTTGTCAGATTGTGGGCACATGCGCCCTTTTCTGGGGGTGGCTCCAATGTCCCCTTAGGGTTCCTAGAGCGATCTGAGGCCCAGAACGGGTTGAGAACCATTGTTGGAAGCCACTCAGCTGCCTTCCACAAACAGGTAGATCGCCGCCGCGCACCAGGCCTCGAACAAGGGCCTGGGGAGCGCAGGGCAGCGGTGACTGCCTGTGCACTCCGGAGCCACGCGGTCTTCGCTCCCATTCTGTGTCTGCACCCCAGCCCGGCGTGCGGCGCCTCAGGCTGGGGACCGGGCTGGAGGGCACCGGCGCCGCTGAGAAACCTCAGCGTGTGGGCGGCGTGGCAGCGAGGCGGGCGGACGCGGGACAGGCGCCCATCAGCTCCTGCCTCGGGCTGAGAGTGGGAGGGACGCTGAAGGGAGAGTCTGGACGCTGCTCGGAGGCCGGGCCGGCGGCCCGGCGGACCTCTGGAAAGCGGAGATGAGCACAGTTCGGGGGGCCTGTGAGCTCCGTCGTCCGTCCTTCCCTCCCTCCGCCGGCCACTCCCAAGGGCGGTCACCTGGCAGGTGGCTGTCCTGCACCTGCTGGCTGACGGGCCCTTGGATGACTGGCTATCGCTTTTCATTGGCCAGGATGGGGTGACTCTCTGCGCCCTGCGGAGGTTGAACCTGGGGCAGCGGCTGGAAACAAGAGGTTCTGCGGGGTGACAGATTCCAGGTGGTCCTGGACCTACTGGACCTGCAGCTCTTCCCAGACCACACGCGCCCAGCCCTGGGCGGGGACAGTGGGTGAGTCCACCCGGGGACACCTGACCGCCCAGCTGGCTCGGAATCGCTGTGTGTTCTGGCTGCCAGCACCCACACTGTCACCCCAGAAAAGCTGGGGCGGGGCGGGGCCTGGCGAGGAGTGGGCGGGGCCTGGGTACAGGGCGTGGCAGCCCCAGGCAGCTGTCCAGCAAAACTTCGATGAACTTTTCCTGTGCCCCGGCCCTGAGAATTCAGTGGTGAGCAACACGCCGGCGGCCCAGCTGGGAGAGACAGACAGTCAACACACACTCGCAAATATATAATCATGTAATTACAAGTTGTGAGAAGTGTTGTGAAAGGAAAATACAGGGGACTATGTGAGCCTCCTGGGCAGACGTCCCTCCGGAAGCTGCCTGGGCAGATGCAGACCTGGTCCTGGCGCTGCCGCTGGCGAGCTGGACGTCCAGAGCAAGACGGGTGGTCAAGCCGGGTCATGAACTCTTGGGTCAGAAAGGAGACTGGACCCAAGCCTCGCATGAACTCACTCTCAGGGACTCCCACAGGGCGGCGCAGAAAGGTGGGAGCCCTGGCAGCCTCTTGGAATGTGGCTTTGTATTTATTTACACAGCTGCACCCTGTGCCCCAGCTGCCATGATCTGAATGCTTGTGTCTCCCCCATGTCCATAGGTTGAAATCCTGGTGCCCAACGTGATCGTAGTCTGAGGTGGGCACTGGGGAGGTGATTCGGTAAAGAGGGAGGCGCCTTCGTGAAAAGGATGAGCACCTTTATGAACGAGGCCAGAGGAAGCTCACTGCCGACTTCCCCCATGCGAGGGTGCGACCAGGGTCCTCACCCATCCACATGGGCCCCTGGACACCCGGCCTCCAGAGCTGTGACAAATCAGGCTTTGTTGTTTAGAAGCCACCCGCCTGTGGTATTTTGTTATAGCAGCCTGAACGGACTAAGACGCCCTCCTTGGAGGAGCCTGTCTGACCTTGTCCAGAACCCAGACTGGACTGAAATACCGGCTAAGCGATCCCACGGGGCCCTGAGCTTCGTTTCCCAGCACTGTCTTGTAGTTTCTCATGGGCCTTTTTCAGCAGCTCTAGGCTTCCGGAATCATGGATTCTGTTTCGGTCATCTCTCTCTCTAACCGCCAGCAGCATCTTCATCCTCAGCACGTCATCATCACCTTCGTCGTCGTAGCTAATGCTTTGGGCTTTCAGTGGGCCCTGCACCGTTCTAACTCCTTTACGTGTGTCCGTTCATTCGTCTTCATACGCTGGCCCACTCTCGCACCACAAGGAAGTGCTGAGTGAATAAATAAATAAGCACAAAGGAAGGAGAAGATCAGTGATTATTTTTTTCTAGGATCTATTGGAAAGCCTCACAGAGGACGTGACTTTGAGGTGGGTTTTGAAAGTCGAGTTCACCAAGCAGAGAGGTGGGGACACATCAGTCTGGAGTAGCCGGGGCAGGGATTGGGGAGCACGAGGGAAAGGCGATCTGGCGCGTGTGGCTGGGTTCTGGGTGTACGGGTGAGGACACGGGTGGAGATATACGAGGCCTGGAACAACACTTACTTGGATCTGCATAACTTTAGGCATACTTGTTAAGAAGGAAGTGTTTTTGGTTTTGTTTTAATTAAAAAAAAAAGATTTAATTCATTTATTTAGAGAGAGGGGAAGGGAGGGAAAAGGAGAGGGAAAGAAACATCCATGTGTGGTTGCCTCTCACGTGGCCCCCAGTGGGGACCTGGGCCACAACCCCGGCATGTACCTTGACTGGGAATTGAACCGGCGACCCTTTGGTTCTCAGCCTGCGCTCAATCCACTGAAGTGCACCAGCCCGGGCTTCCTTTTGTTTTTTAGTTCACCACAAGCATCTGACATCTAAAGCTGTGTTCTCTGAAGAAGGGGGTAACTTGCGTGCCTTCCAGGTATGTGCTAAGTTATCTTCAGGAGGCATGGGAAGAAAGTACTGGAATTTCTATTTTCATTTTTATCTCACCCTTTACCCATTTCTATTTTGGTAAAATGTTTACAATGCTACTGAATAGTACTGTCCAGTAGAACCTTTGTGATGAGGGACATGTTTTATATCAGCACTTAAAATGTAGCCAGTACAGCAAAGGGACTGAATTTTTTAAAATTTAAATTAAATATAAGTAGCTGCATGTGGCTACTGACCACGACACTGGATGGCAGTGCAGGTTTAGACTGTCCATTTATACTGCGGTTAATATGTATAAATCAACACATACGTGAAAAATTAGGTATGTGCAGCTCAAGTTGTTACTGATGACACAGGCAGTTAGAAATGTCCGCAGACCAAAATCCAAGTACAAAGCTGGAACAAAGTGCTGAAAAAGTGCTGAGACGGCGCAGCCCTGGGGGGTCAGTGAGAGATGTCTTAGACCTTTAAACATCTCCCGATTGGAAGGGGTCTTTTAGGTCCTTAGTTTTCTTGAAGAAAGTAAGCCTTGGGCCAAGAGAGGGGAGACAGAGACTCATAGCTTAAACCTCAGTTGTGCAGACAGGCCTCCTCTGGTTACCTTTCTAGGAAACCTCCCACTGCCTCAGCCCATTATTGTCTCTGTAGCAATGGTCCAATTCATGATGATGCGATTGTCCGTTTACTTGCTTACTCTCTGTCTCCTCCCAACAACTAGCCTGTAAGCTCTCTGGAGACAGCACCCCTGGGCCTGGCATACAATAAGTGCTCAAAAGCTGTGTGCTCAGTAAAGGTTGTGGGGGAGGGGGTGGGGCTTACACTGGGACTAATGAGAAATCGGGCTAAGCATAGACTGGGAGAGGGGACAGGGATGGACCAAGGGCCTCAGGGCCTCTCTCGGCAGCCAGAGCCACGGCCGGCCCAGCAGCCGGCACGCGTGGTCAGTGAGTGTTGGCTAACACGGACAGTCCGGGCACTAGGGAGTCGCGCAGACTCGGGCTGGAGTTCCAGTTCCCCCACTTACGGTGGTGTGAACTGAGGTGGTTTGTTCAACTTCTGTAAGTAGTTTCTGCAGCGGTAAAATGAGGAAAATAACAATGCAATTCCACAGAGTAGTTAGTTGGATTAAAGAGTATTAGAATGTATTTGACTACATGTGTAGTAAGAACTAGTCCACAGGCTGTACGTACCTGGACTACGTGCCACATAGTCCAGATCCCACATGCACAGCCTTCGTGCACTGTGATTAAATGAATGAATGAATGGCCTCGATGACACCCGGGGTGGGGGAGGAGGGATGGTAAGCAGCCACCGAATGAAAGGACCCATATTCTGTGATGAAACTCATCATTACAGCTTCAACTGTGCCCAATCACATAGACATCGGATGCATGAAGCTGTCCCTCGGAAAATGCAGGGTTACTTACCAAAAAGCAGTTTGTCTGGAGGTAACAAAAGCTTTGAGAATGTTTATTCCTTTGTTATTCAGTAAGTCCACTTCTAGGAATTTACACCAGGCAAGTAATAAGAGACACTAAGATTTATTTTACAGAGCTACTCACAGATGCCGCTACAGTAAGGAGCAAACAATAAGAAACATACCTACTCAGCAACCTCATCATCCAGGGGGGTGTTCACGCCGGCGGCGGCAGGGTCTGCGGAGCAATCAGAGTCACTAAAAACCGAGTGTCTTAGAACAGGGTCAGGCGGGGGACGATGTTCACGTCATCATACATAACAGCAGGAGTATACCATATGACCACAACTGTAAAATACGTTTTTAAAAAAGACCAGAAAAACACGCTAAAATCCCAGCTGTGACTGTCCTCTGTCAGTAGGTCAGTGACACACGCGTCTGCCCCTCCCCCCCCATGTTCCCGTCGCTGGCCGCAGCTCCTGGGTGCAGCTCAGCCGCCCGGTTTCGAAGGCCGCGGTCCTGAGCGCAGCGATACACACCCGGTGCGAGCACTCGGGCGCCCTCTCGAGACTGGAAGGGCCTTCTGCCAAACCTCAGTGCGACTCCTCCACCCACGAGTGGGCTTGAGGAGAAGACTCTCGTTGAGAGGGCAGAGGGGTGGGGGGAAGGGTAGGACTTGAGAGCTAGAGAATCTAAATTTAAGCCCTGGCTTGGCCACAAAACAGCGGGGCGACTTTGGGCAAGTTCCCGCCCCTCTCTGGACCTCGGGTCGTCATCTGGAAGTAAGGGAGTGGGCCGGATGGGCCTGAAGGTGGCCTTAGGCTTCAGCATTCTCTGGTCTCCTCTCACTTAGCCAGTGTTGTTGAAAACTTTGGGCCGCACACAGGGAGGAATCGGGAACGAGGCAGCGGCCTGTCCTCTTTCTAGTAACCTCTGTAAACTCTAAGAGCATTTTCGCAATATCGTGACTCATTGCCTCAATTGAGCCTTCCCTTTAGTTCTTTTCTCCCCGCTTCCTCTTTTCAAACTTCTATTTTTGCATCGTTGAGAGGGATACATTTAAATTCTGTTCAGTAATGATACTTAAGCCTTCCACACTTTGTCTATTCACTGATTCTAAAAATTTTCAAATCAGTAAACTATGCTTCATCACAGAGTCAAATATTTGCCTTTCATTACTTTTTTTTTTTTTTTTTTGGTGCATAACTTTTTACTTCCTGAAGTTTCCAAGTGCCTTTCTTCTTCGTTTTTTTCTTACATAGCTTGCCGGCCTCACATTTTCAATTGAAAAAAGAGAATTGTTCGGCACGGCGGGCATGGCAGTAGGGTTGCCTCCGGGAGCAGAACCGCCGTGCGCGGTATGGGAGACGGGATTTATTTCAGCAGCTGCCACGTTATATGCCAGGTCCATCCGCACCGTGTGTGAGAAACGACCCCTCTCACCCCAAATTTCTCTCAGATTCCTCCACTCACACATTTGCTCGTACGGAGAGCCTTGCTGAGGCCCCTCCGACCCAATACCTTCAATGCCTGAGAAGGCATCGTCATTGTTGTTAATAATAATCTTAACAACAATAATAGATACTATTTATTAATCACTTACTATGCGCCTAGTGTGGGACTAAGCACAGCAATGCATTCTCTCATTTGATGCCCATGAGACCCTATTATATGCGTATTACCATCTCCATATAATAGACGGAAAAATGAGGTTCAGGTCACTCACCCAAAGTCACACTGCACATCACTGTTACATCAAGGAGTCACATCCAAGCTTGTATGACTCCAGAGACTGTGTTGTTTTTTTTTTAATTCCCACCCTAGGATATTTTTCCACCTGAGGATATTTTTCCATGGCTTTTTTAGAGAGAAGAAGGGAGAGGGACAAACACCGATGCAAGAGAGCAGCATCAATTGGTTGCCTCCCATTTGCGCCCAGACCTGGGAACAAACACACAACCTAGGTGTGTGTCCCGACCAGGAATCAAACCTGCAACTTTTGCAACTTTTTTTTTAAAGATTTTATTTATTTGTCTTTAGAGAGAAAGGGTAGGAAAGAAGTATCAATGTATGGTTGTCTCTCGTGCATTCCCTGTTGGGAACTGACCTGCAACCCAGGCATGTGACCTGACTGGGAATCGAACCGCGATCCTTTAGGTTCATAGGCCCGCACTCAATCCACTGAGCTACACCAGCCAGGGCCAAACTTGCAACCTTTGTGGTTATGGGACAAAACTCCAACACACTGACCCATACCAGTCAGGGCCAGAGTCTGTGTTTTTAAAACCTGGAGATAAAACATACGTACAGGGAAGTGCATATCTCATAAATGCGGGTGCCCCTCGAGCCCTTGGCATGCTCCCTTCCAGGCAGGAACCTGCAGAGGGTCATTTCTACCCTTTCTTCTCCCTGTGCAGATTGGCTGCCTAGTCTGGACTTCATGTAAATGGAATGAGATGACAGAATAGTCTCCTTGGTCATGATAGTGCTGCTGAATTGCCACCTTGGGCTTCTGGTTTTTATGAGAAAGCAACGCATTTCCTTCTCTTGAAGCCAGACTGAGTGGAGGTTTCTGGTCCTTGCGAACTCGTGGACGCAACTTGCTTTCAAGTTGGTTTAACCCACCACCGTCCAAGGAGAGTTCTGGTGCCAGAATAGCCAGCTACTCCTTTCTGGAGGCTTCTCCCATGCGTCTCCTGTGAAGCAGCATTTGTCTGTCTGCTCCCGGAGGCGACTGGCCTCCAGAGGTGGTGGGATGTGTAAGGAGGAGACAGACGCTCCTAGGGGTGACGGTTGCCTCTTCACTCGCCTCCTTGAACCTTGGGTTTCGTCTCTGTACAGTGGGGGCCGGGGCTCCCATCTTGCCTCCCAGGGTGTTTCATAAGCAAGCCATTAAGGGCCGCAAGGAGCTCCTGCAAAGCTAGTCAGTCCATCTGGTCCCTGGGCCCCCACTGCAACGTTTTCTGTCATTACCTGACCCAGCCTCATCCTGGACAAGTCATCTCCTGCTTTTCTGCCTTTTCCCCAAACGCAAGGCCCAAGTGGCCTGGAGGTAGAAGTGTGCCAGAGTTTCCCGGGGCATGTCTCTCCACCAGCCCGCCCCCACCCCCTACCTGGCGGGGCTCCCTGGAGCCCAGCTTTGCCAGGCTGTGGCTTTGTTGTGTCTCTGGGCTGCTCACCCCGCCACCCCCACCCAGGGCCACTTTTGCTCATTTCTCTTGGGAGCTGCCTAGCTGCAGAGAAAGGCCTTTGGAACCCTCCTCTTTTCAGTCAGCCTTTATTGAATTCCACCTCCATTTTTTTCCCTTTCCAAATAGGAACATCATTTATCTTGGACTTTAAGTTGCGGAGGTCTTTAAGAGCTTTCTCTTTTCCCAGCTGCATTTGTTGACAGGCAGTCAATCTGTTTCTTGCCTCCCCCCCCCTCCCCACCCCCCACCAAGCAGGCCATAAAGTGTCCACAGCTGTGCCCTTTATTACCCTCGCCTTTCTATGCCCACAAGGGGGACGAGCTGAAATATAGCACAGTCATTACCGCTGACAAAAAGCGACAATTTTAAAACATTTTTGCTTTTCATCGGGGAAGCCGATGGCACAAAAGAAAGTGCATCATTTTATTGTAAATGCTTTTTAAATATGGGTCACTTGGCCATCGCCAGCCCCAAAGGACGGAAAAGTTCAAAGCGTGAAAGCAGTCACACAGACACCCAGTTTTTCTCCCTTTGCCTTTTAAATTATGCTAATTGACACCAAGGAAAAAGGGAGGGGCTTCTCCCACCAACTCATCCACTCCCTGGGCAACTCCCTCCTCTCCTTACTGTGAAGAGCATGTAAAACAAGTTGGCCAGGCCAGGCCAGGAACGGTGGCCTGCCCCTTGGTAGGCTCTTTTTCCTTTTGCTTCTGTTTCAGAAGCACTGAGACTAGGAGGCCTGTGGGCTGCTCTTTGAGGATGCGGGGGGCGTTCTCAACCATGGCGGAGAGGAATCTCTCACTGTGTTTCCCAGAGACGGCGAGGGCCACCCACAGGCTACCTGTGTGCATCGGGATGCCCGGGCCTGATAGGGCCTGACAGATGCGGGGGAGAGTGCAGACGGTGGGAGGGGTGAGTGTGCGGCAGGGGGCTAGGCCAGTGGAGAGGGCTCGCTCCCTCCGAGAGTGGTGCCCCTCGGAAATCTCGGGCACGATATTGATGTGGTGATCGTTAGCAGGTGATGAGAGAGCAGAGAATGAAACACACCCGTTCAGGGAGGGTGGCCCAAAGATGGGGCGCCCCCCTCCTGCCCACCTCCTCTTGTGACCAGGCTGGTTGTGCCTCTGGGGAGGGAGCACATGAAAACTGAGCTCGAGGGTCCTGGCTTTGCCGTGTACTAGGTCTGTTAGCACAACTCTGGGAGCCACGGGCCCCTACCTGTTACTGAGGGTGAGGGAGCCTGGGAACACCCCCACCACTGCATTGCTGGGAGCTGCAGACCAATGGCCACTGAGTGCTCAGGGAAAATGCTGGATGGGACCGACTCTGGGTCAGGAAGTGGAGCCTGGGATGGGATATCCGGGCTACATGGGTGGCTGGAATTTGCCACGATATTCAGACTCATGGTATTCGTCATTTCCAGCTGCAGATGAAATGAAGGCAAGGGAAGCTCAGAAAGGCTGCAGAGGTGAGGTGCGAATACGCAGAGGCAGGTGGGCCAGGCTGCGGAGCCCAGGGATGCTCCCTCTGATGGCGGGGGGCTTCCGGTCTGCCTGACTGTGTCCGAGATGCGCTCAACTGCTGACCAGGGGACCTCTGGGCCTCCATTCCCATCTGTCACTGAGGAGTAATGACAGTGGTGACGCCTTACGGTTGTTGTGAGGACTACAGTGATACTAATCACATAAAGTCCTGAGTGTCACAGAGTAAACACTTATTACGTTTGATTATTCTTATTATTCCTGAGAACTTCGAGGTGAGAAATGGAAGCTGGTTAATGACAGATTTTCCCCCCTCCCTTCCTTCTTGCCTGCTTGCCAGAGATGGGGGAGGAAGCCAGGGTTTAGCATCGGTTTCTTAAGAATCAGCTGCAAATGAACTCATTAGACGGCGTGGGTTCGTAAAACATAATGTTGGGTCATGCAGAAAGGCGTGAAATTCCTGGCCTGCCAATTCTAGCTTTGGAACTTTGGACAAGTGACGTTATTGTTCTGAGTCGCAATTTTCTCATCAGTTAAAAGGGGTAAGAATCCGTACACTTGGACGATGCGTTAAGTGAGATAATGTCTAGTATGTACCTCTCTCTTTCCTGTCCTGTGTTTTGCTTTGGAGAAAGCAACAGTGCACAGCAAAAGAGGCTACTGAGATGGAGAAGTAATTAGAAGGAAGGGCAGACTTCTTTGGTAAAATGCACAGGACGATTTTCCAGGGGGAGAGGGTTACTGCTGAAGTCCTTGTCACTCTATCCAGAGATTTACCTTCACGTGGGCCTCACAGTCCACTTCCCACTGTTACCTCTTTGCTTGATGATGATGATGATGATGATGATGATGATAGCAAGCTGCGACGTTGCTATTTATAATAAATATCTATATTTGGTCTTTGTCCCTTTAGAGCTCCTAAAACCCTTGGAACTTCCTGATGAAAGTGATAAGGGGTATTTGTTACATGGTTGAGGTGAATTTTGGATGGGGGCTGGTTGCCAGAAGAACCAACCAGGTGATTAGGGGTTTGGAACCTTCAGTCCCACCCCTTGACCTCCGGGGTGGAGGGTCAGGTTGAATCAATTGCCAGTGGCCCGTGACTTAATCAGTTGTGCGTGTGCTATTAAAGTCTGTATGGAACCCCGGAGGGGAGGGGGTTCAGAGAGTTTTTCGGGTTGATGAACACTCAGAGGTGTTGCCGGGGGTGCGGGGTCCCGGAGAGGGTGCGGGGGCTCCAGGCCCTTCCCCATGCCCTGCCTGTGCATCTCTCCCATCTGGCTGTTCCTGAGTCGTGTGCTTTTACAACAAATGCGTGATCTCGTAAGTAAAATGCTTTTCTCATGTCTGTGAGTTGCTCTAGCAAATTAGTTGAACCCAAGGAGTGGGGGTTGTTGGCTCCTCCTGTCTACAGCTAGTTGGTCAATAGCACAGATGACAACTGGGGCTAGG
>PVKM010019985.1:0-23714 GCA_004027735.1 Carollia perspicillata | reverse complement strand
AGTCTGCAGCCTTTCAGTTCCCGGATAACTAACTCTCCAATCAACTGAGCCACCTGGCCAGGGCTGTCTCTTAGTTACCTTGGTCTCTGCACCAAGCATAGGAGACCCAGACAGCTGGGTTTAATAATTAGAGCCCGTCCATATTCCCTCTCACTTCTGGAACACGCCCTTCCCTCTGCAAACTTCTCTTTGATATTTTTGGACATAAGCACCAAGCTCATCTGTATATTTCCACCAGTCAATATGCATTCCTGTGATCTGAGAGATTCACGCCCCCGGTGGGGCATCGGGCCGGTCTTGGACTTCCTCGCCTTTCCTCCACGTCAAAGTGTTTCTGCATGTTATCCAGTAGTTCCCGCTCATTCACAACGCGTCCCCGATTTCAGTTACGTGGTCAACCACGGTGTGAAAATACCAAATGGAAAATTCCAGAAATAAACAACGCATCACCTCAGTGGCTGGCCGCTCTAAGTAGTGTGATAAAATCTCGCTCCTTCCCGCTCTGTCCTTCTGAGGACGTGACTCATCCCTTTCGTCCGCTGTTTCCACACTGCAGGTGCTCTCAGCTGGCTAGTCACTCAGCCACCGTCCAGGCAATCGGATCGACTGTCTCGGGCTTGCAGGGAGCATGTTCAAGTCACCCTTGTTTCACTCAGTGATGCCCCAAAGCCATTCAGTAACTTTTGTCGCAGTATGTTGTCGTAATTGTTTATTCTTATTATTAGTTGTTGTTGTTCAGCACTCACTGTGCCTCATTTATAAATTAACTTTAGCGTAGGGATGCATGGTTAGGAAAATACACGGTATATATAGGATTCTGTACTGTTTGTGGTTTCAGGCGTCCACTAGGGGTCTTGGATAAGGGGACACTAATTTATCTCCCTAGAACTTCTAGATCTGGGAAAGTTCTCTGAAATATATTGCGAACAGGAGGAATGTTGCAGAATGAGACATTTGTTTAAAACAAACATTCTGCCCAAGAGGTTTTGATTTGATTATGAGTAGGATTATGTATGTGCTTATGCTCACTTGCAAAACTGAAATTTAAAACAATGTGCTTCAGAAGATGCAGACTCTGATGCTCAGGGGGCAGCCCGAGACTGCATTTTGAAACAAGCTCCCAGTGCTGAGGCCATGGCTCTGTCCAGTGGAACTTTCTGCAGTGACGGGATGTCCTGTCTCCGTACTGTCCGAACATCAGCCACTTGGCCCCCGTTGCTACTGAGCACTGAAAATGGGGCTAGTGCAACTGAAGAATTGAATTTTAAAGTTTATTTGCTTTTAATTCAATTGAAATGGCTGCACGTGGACTCCTGGCCACTGTAGGAGACAGTGTGGTTCTCGACAGTAAGCTTTGCAAGGGCTGGGACTGAGTCTTATTTATCTGTGTATCCTCTTCAGGATAACAACAAAAATATTTACAATAATAGTAGCAACAATTCCTTATGTTACACGTATATTGTGATTTAGGGACTCTTTTTGTGGCCAGTATGTTAGTGAGGCCTCCTGGTGCAGCCAATGTTTATTGAGTGCTTGCTCTGTGCCAGGCACTGCCCCACCTGTTTCCCAGGTATTAACTCATTTGTGCCCTATGAATTCCCCATTCCACAGATGAAGACACTGAGACACAGACGTGTCAGTTCCCTGCCTGTGTCACTCCACTAGAAAATAACAGAGCCGCGCTTTGAGCCCAGGATGTAGTCTGGCTCACATTTAACCCGATGCTTTCATGCCTCAGAATGTACCTACCGTTACCTAGGTTTTCCCATTTTAACCCAGCTGGGCTTGTCTGACTCCCAGACTGGAAGTTTTATCATCCTGGAAGACATTTAGGGGCCTGGTGCCACCCACCTTATGCCCAAAGACCAGCCTAGACCTAAAGGAGCTGACAGTGAGGCCGGAATCCCAGCCTTATCTACGAAGGAAGGGCGCGAGGGAGGACAGCTGTTGCATGTGGACCCTAACCATTCCTACAGCTGCTCCGCATTTGTTGTGCTTAGGAATACAGAACTACATCTCCCAGGAAGCAGTTCGGCCTCTCGCTACCCCTCCCGGGCTCCGCCTCGGGACCGGCTGGTATATAACGGCCGAATGGCCTGGCCCCGCGCAGAGCGCGGAGGCGGCGTGGGAGCGCAGGTTACTGGTGGAAGCGGCAGGACGCGGCCACCACAGCTGGTAGACCCTGCTCCGCGCTCCCGCATCTCTTCAGGCCTCTTGTTCCTCGGGGGCGCCCATCGTACGTTCCCTGCGTCCCTAGACCTGCTAACCCCAGGCGGAGAGCGGATTTGCCCTTGGCTCTTTTCTGAGCTAGGGGTTCCGGCGGGAACTGGGGCTCCTGCTGGCTTTGCGCAGCCGAGGGAGGCTAGAAGCTGCGTCCGGGATGGTGGCTGTCCCAGAGCGAGGACGCGGGATACCCTCGCCGGGGTTCGCGGAGCGCCCCGCACCCGCGCGAATCGTGCGCTTCACCCGTGCGGGCCCGGGAAAGCGGCCTTTGGGGACCCCAGCCTGTGAGCTCCCCGCGATCTCCGCGGGTCCTGAGCGCAGAGGCCGACTGCCAGCTCTTGGACCCTGGATGGACAGTGGGTAATGAGGTGGGGTGCTCCGGGCCCCTAACGTGGATTACTTGGTGCGTATCAGCCGGGCTCAGAAGGTTGACGATCTCTCCACCCCTGGATTGATTCATTCTACCTAGCAGTCGGGTCGCCTACCTGGAGGTAAGTTTTCCCGCAATTCGGAGGAGCGGTTTGATTTGACTCCCTACCCCCAACACCCCGCGTCGCTTTCTGAAGGTCTTGAGGTTCTGTGTTGAAATGTTTTTTCTTGTAATTCGCATGTCGGAGGACATTTTAGCCATCCCTCTGTCCCCAGACTGAGCCGCTCGCCCGGGTCACGGCAGTCAGCGCCCCTGCCCGGTGTTCTCGGTCAGCACCCCGCGGCGCCCAGCGCCGCCCAGCCGCTGGCGGCCCCGCGGGACCGAGACCAATCTGGAGAAATGCTCCGTGTCCGCGGCGCACTGCGCAGCCCTTGAACTTACCTTTTCGCCTGGTCACCGTCCCGGGCCCGTTACTTAGGGAGCGGAGCTGCCTCGTTAACCTCCAGGCGTCTGGCCGCTGGCGACTCAGAATGGGACTGGGGCGCAGTGCTTGGGGAAGGCAACAGGGCCGAACCCATCTCGCCGTTGGGCATGGAAGACACATGTGTTTCTGGAGGTCCCTGGTAGGCTTTACCGCAAGGACTGGGTCAAGGCAGACACTGGGATGGCGTGGACAGGTCTCTGAATAGGTGGAAGGTGGCAGGAATTCGGTCCATTGCGTCCCCCCGCCCCCGTAGTCCTCGTCCTCGTCCTCCCCCTCCCCACCTCCGGCCAACCTGCGAATGGAAGAGGTTTCCTGGTCAACAGCTCCTGTACCCATGGACCCTGCTTTCCTCGTCCTTTGGTGTCCGCGCTGTTTTGGGCAGCATGGTGACTGTCACTGAGTAGGCGCGGAATAGATACATGTTCCTCGAATAAATGACTGAGCCAGTAGCCGTGATGTACGGATAAACCAGGGTCCTCTTTTTCCTTCTCCCTCTCTGGTGCTTGTCCTCACCCCCTGCAGGTGGTTTTCTGGAGATTCATTCCCAGATGTGGGATTCCCTCTCCTCCCCCCCAACCCTGCCGGCAGCCTGTCTGCCCTGATCCATTTCCCGGCCCAGAGCCCCTCCTGCATAGAAAAGTTCTGGAAGCTATCAGGGGGTCACTCTGATATTTGCTCAGGGTGCTACTGCCCAATGAGCACCTGCTTGGGGGAGAAGGAGGGCCAGGCACCGCAGGAAGAAAAAAGGTGATATGCGTTGGTACCGTTCCCTCCCCCAGGAGCTGCGTGTGCCTCTGCCACACCAGGTCCCCGGAACTGCCCAGATGGTGCAGCGACCATCCTTGTGGCATCTCCACCATCCCCCCCTCCCCCCTGCAGACCCTGGAAGGGGGACGGTTGAAACTGTCCTACTGATGACCCGCTGCTCCTCCTGTGCAGTTTGACTTTAAAAGTAATCCGCACTCTTTCTCTCTTTCGTAGAATACTACAAAAAAGTGCAAAAGGCAGGAAAAACCACCCAGTTCCCACAGCAGTGCTGTCAGTTGGACATATTCTTCCCCACTGGAGCCCGGCAGTACATACAGTGTTGTTTCCTGCTTTCCCCCCACGATTTCATTTGGACGGTTCCCCGTGTGATGACTGTATTCCGCCCAGGGCATTGAATCATGCCGGGCGTGACAATTCCCCATTGTTGGACACTAAGGTGTTTCCAAATTTTTACCCTTAGTGCATTGGTGAGCATCTTTTGTACCTAAGGATTTGTCCACATTTGGGATCATTTCCTTTGGAAAATGTCTAGAAATCACTGTCTTTGCTTTAAGTCACAGTCACGTCCAAAGTCAAAGGAATGTCACTCTTGGTGGACATTTCCCAGGTGGGCTGTCCCGAAGGGAGCACCACTTACCCATCAGGTAACCCACGTCTGGGAGCCAGAATACCACGGCTTTTCTGTTTTGTTTCGTATTTCCTGCGGCAAAGAGCCAGTCAGCACTGGGATGAGACTGGTAAAGTCTGCCATTGGGACCACAATGTAAATTATGTTGGTGACACCATAGGTTAGAATAGAGCAGGTAGCTGGATGAAGAATATTGTCACTTTATAAAAAATTAACTTTTGGTTTCGATATCAATCTAATTTGACAGGAAAGTTGCAGGAATAGGCACGGATTTCCCCTGCACCCTGCACCCGGCTTCCTTAGATGGTAACATACCCACAGCCCCACGCCCAGCCCTGGGGGGTCAACACCGCCGATGAGTCAGTCTCCAGGCCGAACTCAGCGTTCTCTGGGGGTCCCACCAATGTTCGCATTTTGAGATTCGGGATCCTGAGTTGCAGAAAATGCTGTCTTGTAAAAAGGGGGGAGTTGGGAGGGTTCAGCAGACCATCTTTTTTTTAAAAAACTTTTTATTGAAGCATGACTGACAGAGAAGGCTGTGTGTACTTAGTGCGTACAACTTGAGTTTGATGGTAGGTACACCCCATGAAAGCCTGTAATCTGTGCCATAAACATATTCATTGCCTCCAGAAGTTTCCTCCTGCCCACTTTATTATTATTTGTGTGTGGGGGGTAAGAGCACTTACTAAGAGGCCTACCCTCTTATTTATGTTTAAGTATACAGTATTGTTAACTGTAGGTGGTGAGCTGCACAGGAGAGCCTAGGATTTATTCTGGAGAAGGTTTGCAATGGAGAAGTCCCCCTCCTACCTCTTCCCCAGGTAAACTCACCCCTCCTCCCTCTTCATGGCCAGCAGAGCTGATGAGACCCTCCAGCGCCCAGAGGGGAGAGGAGCTGAGCCCTGACCACGAGGGGGATGAGCTTTTCTGCGTACACCCCTCCTTCCTCCCCACCAAACCTCTACTGGGAATGAGTTGTTTAGCAAAAACTGGGCTGTACGCTGATCTGTCCTGACATGTCTTCTGTGGGGTGGGGGGGTGGTGGATGACATCTGGTGTGCGTGAGAGCAGCGAGCCGCCAAGCCCCGAATCCGCCGTTGACAAGTCCTGCGTGCCGAGCCTGTGCGGGTGACTCACGCTGCCGAGCAGCAGGTGTGTCGGGAGCTCGGCGTGCAAACCCAGCCAAGAGCATTTCCTGGTTATCCGGGCAGATTTAAAGGAACACGGGTGTCTGCTCTCACCTCAGAATGGATTTAGGCTATTGTCCAGCAGTCTTGGGCCAGGAAAGGGACCCCCCTTCTCTTGTGGGGACTTATTTCACCAGGGAGGGGTGAGGAGAGCCAGCCTAGGGGGTTCTGGGAAGCTACTGATGGGGATGGAGTCTGGCCTGGCCTGGTGTCTTTGCCTGAGAGGCTTGTGAGAAACTGGGGAAACCCAGGAAGGAACCCCTTTCCTGCCCGCCCCCGCTGCCGCCACCCCGAACCAGAGACCCCATCAGTCTAACCTTCCCCACAACATACCCGTGGATGGGGGCTGTCTGCTGCCCGTATCTCTGTCTGCGCAGTGCAGGTGATGTTTGTCTGGGATAAGGAAGTTTTGAGATTACTCAGATCTCAACAACACAGACTTCTGTTGTCTGCATAGACTCTGTTACTGTTAGGGTATGGTCGCCTAGGCTTGATTTTTCTTTTCCTCTTTGAAACGCTTGTTCCCGGTCTTCCTGTTGTATAGCTTGCAGACTGAAGCACAGTCCCCCTCTCCCTCGGACCCTGTCCCCAGTCCTGGCCCCCGCACCGGCACAGACGGCTCTGTCACCAGCCAGCTCCAGTGAGGACCATAACAGGAAGTCTCGGTGGGAGAGGGGTTGGGGGTGCTGTGGCTGAAGCGTTCTGGAACAGCCCTCTGTCTGCACCTGCCTCGTCCCTCTCCTGGGCCGCGGCTTCTCAGGAGCTGCTGCTCTGCCCAGAGCAGCAGGAGCCCAGTTCAGGCGCTCCGCCTGATCCCCTGGCCTTCAGGTTGTCGTTCGCCCCAGGAATGAATTGAATGAATGAAGAATGAATTGGTCGGAGAACTTGGCAAAAATTGGGATCCTTAGAAGCCATTGCCACCCGCCACCCCCCTAATTTTGGAGGTTCTGTTTTGCTGTGTGTCGGGGCGGGGAGTGCTCAGAGACCTACATTTTTAACAAGCCACCAAGGCCACTCCAGTGCAGATGGACACTTTCAGAAACGAGCAGTTGACTGGGTTCTTGGCCAGCTAAAGCCCCAATTGACTCTGTTCCTGCTGAAGCTTGCCCGGCTACCAAGCTCTCTTTCTCCTCTTTCAGGAAGCCTTCCTGGCTTGTCTCCACCTGGTCTGTGTCCCCACATGCACTTATTTAGTTTGTTGGTGAAGGGTTTGATGTAGAAGTCTCAAAATCAGGTGCCCTTTGTACCTGGTTAAGACAACAATGGCTGCATTTCTGGGCTTGAGGAATAAATTATATCTGCAATCTCTCCCCCACTGGGGAGGGGGGTTGTGAGTTCCCTAGGAGCTTGGAAGGTGCCCTTTAGTAGATACCTTCCTGGTATGTATTTTCACGCGCCCACGGGGACCACTGCTACTGCTGGCTCACGTCGGTCATTGTAGGCCACGTCCACGGCCACCACGGGGCTGGTTTGGGTCCTCCACACCAGGTTAGCACCCCCTTCCTCACGTGGCAGGTGCACCCGGCCCACCGTACATGAGGACGAGAACAGTCCTGGATGAATTTCCTCCCTTGAACTGTGCCATTGGCTAAAGACGCTCTGTCCAAAAGTGCCTGGGTTCCCTTGCTTTACAGACTAGCTCTGTGCCCAGAAAGATGTCCGTACCAAACCAGTCTTGGTCCTGTGCTACTCGGAAGGCCTGGAGGAAGCGTGCAACCCAGAGGAATGCTGAGGTGGCGAGTTTCTGTCTAAGGATTCGTTTCGTGATGTGAATCATCCCGTCCTCCCGTAGCTGGTCTGTTGGTACAGGTTTTTACACAGACGTCTGAAACCAGGTGCCTTTTGTCCTCGGCTGAGACGGAAGTGGCTGCATTTGGGCGAATGATAAAGGGACAGCGGCTCTGGGGCTCCAGGAAGAAACCAGGCCTCCGGTCTCTCCCCTTGGGTCTGTGAGGCTGGCGGAGGTCTGGAAAGGCCCCTGGTAGGGCCTGATTTTAATGGTTTCAGACCCCCGGCCTTTGCCTGAAACACGGGCCCGTGACCTCATGGGATGGCGGTGCTTTCCTTCCCTCCCCCTGCTCTGCCCTGGACTGTGAAGAGCACCCCGCCTGCCCAGCAGTGCCGTCAGGCGGTCGTTAGGGGTCTCAGCCCACCTTTGGAGCCATCAGTGACATAGTCCCTCTCTCTTGCACAGGCGCCTTTCCGATCATTTGCCTTAGACTTCGTCTTGTGCTGATTCCACAAATACTGAGTGCCTGCCGGATGCTTGCTCAGACGCTGGTGCCATCGCTTCGGTTCTCTGGTGCGTGGGCTCTGGTGGTCTGTGGGCCAGTTGGAAGTGGGCCTGACGTAGCAGTCTTTGTGGAGAGGGCTTCCACTGCGCGAGGGGCGTGAAGGGAAGGTGTCCGAGACGCTGGCCTTGGGGCCACATTCTTCAGTGAGTGGGTGAAGCCCTCGGGAGCTCTGAGTGACAGCTATCATCGCTGCATCTGTACCTTCTTCACTTAATTGTTTTTGTTTTTTAATCTGAACCATTTTTATCGGGGTAAAGTGTACATCAAATGACGCTCACCACCTTAACCATAAGTGTGCAGTGAATGGCGTGGTGCCCACGCTCATCGTCGGACGGCCGTCACCACCATCTGCCTCCAGAACTTTCTCATCATCCCAGACAGAACATGGTCCCGTTTCACATCGGTTCCCCCTTCTCCTCCCCCGGCCCCCGGCCACCTCCATTCCGTTTCCCGCCTCGACGAATTTGCCTGCCGTAGGTGTTTCATCTAAGTGGGGTCCCACGGCGTTTGTTCTGCGCCTCGCACCGACGTCACTCAGCACAGTGTCTTATCCGAGCTGCAGCCCGTGTTGGAACGTCCTCCGTTCTCAGGCCCAGTGATGTCCCACTGTGTGGACAGCTGCCCTTGTTTATCCGTTTAGCCACCGAGGGGCACTGCTTCTCCCTTTTGCCTCCTGCGGACAGTGCTGCTGTGTGGACATCGGTCCGTGCGCCTGCTTTTGGTTCCTCCAGAGTGGAATCGCTGGGTCGCGTGGTCATTGTGCGCATGGCTTTCTGAGGAACTGCCACACTGGTGTCCGCAGCAGCTGCCCCATGTCACACTCCCCCCAGCAGTGCACGAGGGTTCTGATGGCTCCGCATCCTTGCTGATGCCTTTCTTCTTCTTTTTTTGATAATCGCTGTCCCAGTGGGGGTGAAGTAGCAGGTAAATAATTTTAAAGGCAGATTGACCAGGACAGCTAGGGTTTTTTTTTCTGGGTACATTCCAGGGGCCTGTGGGGTCTCCTTTTATCCTTGAGGAAGGATCTTCCCAGAGCTCAGTGCCCCGGGACATACGGAGCCGCAGAGGCCGCATGCGGGCACTCAGCTCCCAGTCTGCTGCGTCTGTGCTCTCTGCATTGATAGGCTCGCTGTTCTGGCATGTTCCTTAGGTCCCGCTGATTTGCACCCGAGTTTCTCAAGTGCTTTTGTGCCCGCATCCCATCTGTCACCCTCAACCTGGTGCAGTAGGTGTTACCCCCATTTTCTGGACGAGGGCATGAAGGTCCGGGTGAGGGAAAGGACACAGGTAGATTGCTGACCCCCTAACTCCTGACACAGGACAGTCTGGAGAGTGAACATTTTTTAAGTGCTGGCGTAGGGCGGGCCGGGAAGATGGAGCTTGCAGTCAGGATTTGAGAGGACTCTCCAGGCATCCTCTCTGCCTCCTTGTTCTGCGTGGTCAGATTCCATATACGGCGTTTGCTGAGCGGGGCTTGTTCGGAACAGAATTCGAAAAATTGTTTTTCTGTGGAACCCCCTTCTGTATAGTTGCGTGGCTTGAGGAATGCCTTCCTGAACTCAGCGGTGAGGCGTCAGATATCCGGGGCCACTCCGATGGGGAGCCCCGGTGGGTGGCTCGGTTATGAGGGTCGCCTCCCTTTGAGGGTTTTCTTCCCGAAGCTGTGTGTGGGCCCCGGAAGCTCAGTCTGCTCTGGGTGTTATCGGACGCCCCGAGTGTGTTTCTGGCCTCAGGGTAGGGTTTGGCGTGGGCAGGAAGCGGTGCTGTTGGCCCCGGGGGCCAATGGTGCCTGCCCCCCAGCTCTGCACCTCCCGGGGCCTCTGGGTCCGTCCCCACGTGGGAGAGGAAACCATTGTGCTTCTAGAGCCACCAAATGTGCCTTGTTTTCATTTTTATTTTTTTCATCGGGGTATCATTTTTTTTTACTCTTACAATGAAGCAGCAAGAGACAAACCTGAGGCTGAGGTGACAACGGGACATCCCTAGCCCGGTGGCTTCTCCCTGGGAGAGGCAGGGACGAGAGGATGCCTGCCATGACCTTCCCCATGACCTGTGCCCATGACTTCGCACCAGACTTGTTTAGTGGCCCCAGGGTCATGCTGACGGAAGTTTCTGTGAGTCTAAGGGAATCTGTGGCCACTGGCAAGCCAGTTGGGAAATTTAGATGTTTGGGTTTTTAATTAAATTTCTTAAGTGGAAACCAGGAATGTGGTTGCCCGGAGCCGAGATGGGCCCGGTTTCCCATTCCACCCTGACCACCGGGCCTTTCCGCCTTTCCTGGAATTGCCTTCCTCGTGCCTCTCCGCCACCACCCTCTTTTTGCTCTGTCCGCCTGCCTCCCTGCGCACCTCGCATGGACTCGAACCCGGCTGCTCCTGCCTTTCCAAAACCCTTTCTCTGCCCTCGTCCTCCTGGGCCTGTGTCCGTAGGGCACCAAGTTGGGGAGGAAGGTTCTCTGTGTGACGGTGTTCCCGGCTCACCGGTCAGACTGGCCAGTCGATGTCCCCTGTCCCTCAGACTGCACCCCAGCCTACTCCTTCTGCCTCCCGGGGTCAGGGTTCTCGGAGTACGAGGTGCCCAGCAGCACGGGCTGCCAGAGCAGCGGTGTTTTACTGGGAAGGAGAGAGAAGCCAAGCTTTTGCTGGCGTGGGCAGGGGGTTCTGGAGTCCCCGTTTCCCTTAATCCCTGTGGCACCTGGATGTGGTCATTATTATTTCTGACGTCTGAGCCTTAGAGACTTTAAGGAATATTCTTGACGCCCCGAAGCTCCGAAGGGTGGCACCATGGTTTAAACTCAGGTCTTGGCCTGTGCCTGACCCTGGGGTCCCCTCCCCGCCTCGTTGCCAATGTCGGTGTGTGTCTGTCTGTGCACAGGTGGCTGGGCCCCTCTGGGCTCAGTTCCTCACCCGCAAAAGAAGATATTTTTAGGTTGGTGGTGTTCAGTGGCAAGTTACAGAGAAACCACCTCTAACCGACTTAAATGATTGGGGTTTTGGTGGTTCACACGCCTGAAGTTGAGGGGTTGTGCTTTGGGTGATGCAGCTCTCTGCCGTTCTCCAGCTTTCTTAGGTCAGCTTGCCCGGTGGGAGCGGAGAGAGCAGAAGCATTTACAGGTCTTCTGCCTCTGGAGACCCAGAGCAGGAGAGCGGCTTCCTGTCAGCGTTCCCGGGGGCCGACCCTGGAGCCAGCCCTGTGTCCAGCAGGTGGACACATCGATGGCTGTCCTGTGGCACATGCCTTATTCCTGGGTCTGTGGGGCCAGGTCCCCTCCCCAGAGCCAGTGGGATTCTGCAAAGGGAAATCCGGGCCCTAAGGAAGCCGGGCTGGGGGAAGGGAGATGACGGCGAACATTGCCACATTGCCTGCCAGTGAATCGGGCTGCAGGGTGCTGTGCCGCGTGGTGGGGGCAGGGAGTCCGTTCTCTTTACCTTCGTTTACCTAGCACCTAGGAGAGTGCAGGGGCGTGCGAATGCTCAGTGAGGCTGATAAGTGAATGAGTCTCACCGTGCTTTCCGCTCTGAGTCTCTCACCCCGAGAGTCCCCTTTTACTCCTCCAGAGAGCTGGGAGTTTGGCTCTTCAACCTCTCAGTCCAGCCTTGCAGCAGATGGCCCGTGTCTGGATTTCCATTTACCTGCGCCAAAGAGCTGATTACTGGAATAGCAATTTGATGCCTGGGGTGGCTCCTCTCATCTGAGATTTCTTCAAAGCGAAGGGAACACCTTCCCTAATTCTGCACTTTTCCAGACCGGTGGTGTTGCTCCTGGTCGGCCTATGGGGGCAAATTGTGGTCCATTCCTGGTGGGAGCCCGGTGATGTGGGGGCAGGGCAGGGGGCAGCTAATGGATGTGTGCAGACTCCTGGCTGGGCCCTGTGTTCGGCAGCCCAGCGAGCGGGGAGGCTGAGCACAAGTGCGTTTACGTAGACGGCTCCATTGTGTTCGCACATTCATGTGCCACCTGGTGGTCCGACCCCTGGGGGCTCCCTGTTAGATAGACGGCCTTGATCTCCAGGCTGTCCCGCTCAAGGTGGGGAACCCCAGTGAGCCTGCTTTGCATGTTATACAGGTAGGCTGTTTGAGGAGCAGTGCGTCGTGCTTGTGGGTCGGTTGTGCGAGCTCTTCGAGGAAGCCATGCTGCCTGGCAGGTGTCACCATCCGTCCTTGATTGGCATTGTGCGGGAGACGCTCACTGTCCTGGTGGCGGGTTATTTCTGCTCTGAAGCTTGAGTCTGAATGGCCTTTTTAGGGTGGGTGGTGAAGTGGGAGGGGAGGGGTGATTATCGTGTGTCAAACAGGGATGTCCTAGGAAGCATGCTAGCTCTGTATTTTGTATTGCCCCGTTTAACAGAGGAGCCAGCTGAGTCTCCCAGGGCTTCAGTTTCTTGTTCAAAGTCACCACCACCCTGCTGGTCGGCGGCAGAGACAGAACTTGACCTGCCTCCCAGTCAGCACATGATTGCATCCACCTGGCTTCTAGCTGCAAGCTCGGATCCCTGCTCCTTGGAATGTGCTGGAAGCCACACATCAAATGTATTTGATAAGCCCCTGGAGCTATGATTCCTCCTTCATGCCTTCCTCCCCAGTAACCTGCTGGCAAGTTTAAAACAGTTTCCTCCCCCGTCTCCTGATGGAGGCGAGGCCTGTATCCCGGTAGGAGCGGAGCTTGATGGAAAGGGACTCCACTCTCCTTCACGGGTGACACGGTGAGGTCAACGTTACAGTAATGAGTATGCAAGTCGGTGGGACGGGCCATCTGCTGGAGTCGTCCCCGATGAGGAGCTCTGGTGACCTGCTTCCCAGGTGCCAGGCCACCCTCACATCCCTCTCCCCAGATCTGAAAGCCGGTTCGGAGCACTGTAAGCAAAGGCCCAGCCTCCCCCATGGACAAGCGTGGCGTCAGGTCCGACTCGGGTCTAGGTGGCTTTAAGATCAGTATGTTTTCCCACAACACTGGCCTGCCTCTCACTGGGGAGGTGCAAGGCCCCAGACAGGCCCCAGCATCGTTGGTCCCTTGTTGAAACCCCTGAGGGACGCGGAGGTCGGAGTGAACTGAGCTGAGCTCCATCTGCATGTTGGCTGCGATCGTTGGCGTTTCCAGCGATGGTTCTGGGAGGTCCCAGCATCCTCGCTGAAGAAGGCCTGTGAGCTTCGGGTGCGCATGCGTCAGTGGCACAGGAACGTGGACGGGCCCCTATGGAGGCATTTAATGTCACTGTTGTGGTGACGGGTCCTGACTCTCAGTTCCCAGGATGGTGCTGCATGCTTTTTGCTCCTTGAGCTCCAAGCTCAGGTGAGCTCCCGGAGCAGACCTGTGGCCCAGCCGGCCCCTCCGATGTGGCACTTGGAAACCGGAGAGAGCTGTCTGACGCTGTACCAGTGTCACCCCCAAAATGGGACAGGAGCCAGGTGAGAAGTCCTGGCCCCATCTGAGCTGCACTCCCGTCAGCCACCGTGGACTCCGTCCTTTGCACAAAGAACCTTTAAACTGACGTGATCGGGGGGGTGGGGTGGGGGGTGGGAACCAGAGCCTGCGTGGCCTTGCGGTTGGGGGAGCGGGAGGGGAGTCGGACTGTCTCTCATTCATTGGGCCGAGCCTTGGATTCCTTCTCCCTCTTACTTTCTCTCCCCTTCTTGGCTTAAACCGTGTCCAACCTAAAGCAATGGACCGGCTTCCTGGCTCTCTCTGTCTGGGCTGTGTCGCGTCTCCGCTCAGATGTGGCTGGACTTAACTGGGGAAGAAAATGTCCATATTCTACCCAAGGAGGCCAGTGCACGTCTGGCTCTCTTCTTGGCAGTAAAATTTGGACTGCGACCTCCGTTAGCTTAAGTGATGTGACTTATGCAGCGAGGGCAAATGCAGCGAGCGACCAGCCCCAGGAACCTTCTTTGGTTTGCGTGGGCCGAAAGCAGCGGCATGGGGCGAGGGGAGGCCGTGAGGTTAGTCCTCCCTTTGCGGGGTCTGCCCTGGGCCTGGCCCAGTGTGCTCTCCCCTGAGACCTGCCAGCCGCACCTTCCTCGTGGGCTGTGTCTCTCTCCTCTCCTCCCTCCCTCTCCCAGAGCAGACTCAGTGACACGCACATGGGGAGGGGACAGAGGATCCAGTACCGTGCAGTGGTTGCCTGGGTTATACTTGAATGAACTCCCCAGTGCAGCGCTAACCTCTGTGTTGGCAACGTTTTCGTTTTCGTTTCCAGCCAATCTTTCCTTTCCCCGAGCGTCTATAGTGGTAACAACCGGTAAGATTATGTTACATTGTCATAGAATATTCTCTTACTGCCATGACTGTTTCACATGTGTGGACCTCTTTTCTTCAGTAGAGTCGGGTGTGCGTTCCTGATGTCACAGCACCCGCCCTGCCGCTGACCAGTCAAGACAGAGCATACATTAGGTGACCTGGCGGGCTGAAAGCCCACGCCGCTCTGCCATTTCGATGCTGCGTGCCCGTGGGAGCTGGCCCCACGGACTCTGGCTGGATGATCCCCACACAATCCACTGGAAAAACAGCTCCGTGCCTTTGCTCCGAGTGGTCCCCAGCATTACACATTTCTGTCCCTCGGCCTTAAAAAGGTGGCTCAGCCACAAACCCTGGGTTTTGTCCAGCTTCAGTCTCCTCGCTTGTCTGGGGGCTTTGGGCAAGTTGCCCGGCATCTCGGGCCTGTTTCCTCCTGCGTACCTCAGACGTGTGCCAGGTGGTCCCTAGCTTAACTTCAGCACACAGGGGGCCTCCTTGTGTTTCTCTGCTTTCTGGAGCAGACCATGAGCAAGGCAGGCAAGAGGGAACACCCGCTGGTTCCCAGAGGTCGTGTGGCTCCCAGCTTTTTGTGCAGCACTGCCCGCGTCTCAGAGAAGCACTCAGTTAAACATCAAGGAAATCAAAACGTGAAACGGTCTGGTGGGGCCGCCTCCATAAAACATCACTTGTGATAGCCTGGGATGTCTGCAGCCGTCTGTCAGGGTGACCTTGTACCAAAATAAACAACCACAAGAGTCAATTACCCTTTCTGCCTGTGGCTGGAGAGGACTTTATTTATTCAAGGGCCTTGGGGTGCTCTGTCTGCCCCTTTTCCAGAATGAAATTTGTATGCAAGCCGCCTACAAATGATTGCTCTTTCAGGGCAGTGGCATAGACGCCCTTCCCGTAGGTAAAGGTGGGATTCTTGTGTGCCTGCTGGTGGGCTCCCCTCCTGGATTGGGGAGGCGGCGGGGCAGCTGCACCGCAGACAGCCGGCGAGCAGCATTCGTCTCTGCGGGCCGCTCATCGGCCTGCCTTCCCCTTGCTCTTGAGGCCGGGACGCCTTGTTTCACCCTGAATGGTTCTGGGGAGTGAGAAGGCCTCCCCACGCCCCCTTCTCCTTCCTGCCCTAGCCTCCCTCCCCTGCTCTCAGGGAAAAAAACCCTACCCCCGTCAGCATCCGTGTCTTTAAGAATTCCCTCCATTGTAGCCCGGGGACAGAGACCCTTCTGTGAGAGTCTGTTGGAGGCCTGTCCTTGGTGACACCCCGCCCCCCCATATTAAAAGACCATTGGAACAAGCTCCCCATTCTCCTCTGGAGAGGGTCCCTCTGTCCCTGGCCAAGCGACTCTTAAGAGAGCGTTTATCCTGGGACACTCAGTTTACAAAGAGGGCTGGAGTGTCAGATAAACTCACTCAGGCCCGCGGGGGAGGACAAAACCCCCTTTATCTCGCCCCTGCCGGGAGACCGGTGGGGGGTGTGTGGCAGAGCCTGGCGGAGCGCACAGGGGGGTTTCTAGGGCCAGTCGGGTTGTTGTGTTACCATTTCATTTGTGAGGGGGCTCTGCAGAGTGGACGCTTGTCTGTAACTCTGCCGCAGTCACCTCCCCTGTCTGCTCTAGGTCTTCGGGGGGCTCTCGGGCAGGTCTGCCCTTGGTTTGCCTGGGAGAGGTCCCTAGTTTCTTTGTGCAGCCTACCTGGATAAGGAAAGACTCACCCACTCGGTGGGCCGGGTGCCCCGCTGTGCTTTAGAAGGCGTTTGGTCGAATGGCAAACATCATGGAGGTATTTGGCTACCTGGGGGTGTGTGTGCATGTGTGTGCACACTCCATCTGGGCATGTATGTTCATGGGCCCTGTTGGTGTGCGCCCCATCTGTGTGTGCGGGGTGGGTACCTCTGACCCCCACGTGTGGTTGCAACCGTAATTATGTGGCATAGCCTTTGCTATATGTGGCATAGCGTTTTCCAGTCAGTCACGTAAACCAGAAATTTCCATGATTGATTATTCCATTGGATTAATGTTTGTTGAACACCTACTGGGTGCTCTGTACTGTATCAATATCTCAATCCTAAGAGCGTCCCGCAGACCTGGAAGGCTAGGCTCAGAGAAGGCAAGCGCCTCACCTGATGCCACCCAGCAGTGGAATGTCTGAGCTTCCAGCCCCACTGTGTCTGGTGCTCAGGCCTCTGCCTGATGCAGAGCTGGAGGGCCCGGGGCAGCTCGGGGACCGAGGTCACAGCAGATCTGAGGGCACTGTCAGGTCCTTGCCTTCTGCTGGCTTGGTCTGGACTTGTGCACCACCTTCCTGCGTTTCTCCGTCCCACCACCCTGGCACTGGCCAGGAACCTGTCACTGAGGTGCCCGAGAGTTGAAGCCACGTTCTGTAGTGTGCCCTTCGTCCCTAGCACCTGGGCCCTTGGAGGGCTCAGCACCCATGCACACTCACCCCAGTGGGGAGACGGCAGAGAGGCTGGAGCCACTGTGGCTTAGTCGGGGCGAGGAGGGAGGGGCCCAGCTGCTCTGGCAAACAAGCTGTGGGGGGGGGGACCTTGCTGGAGCCGTGGCCAAGAAAGAGCTGTCCCCACGGGTCCTTAGAGAGGAGCCCCCACTCTGCGCCTCTGTCCTCTCATTTCCTTCTCTCAGGGTGGTGCTGGGCCCCAGGGAGGGCCGGTTCCTGGGATCCCCAGGCCGCCCGAGTGCCATCTCCGTGTGGCTCTGCTTTTCTCCCTGTCCCAGGGGTAAGTGGCCTGCAGGAGCCACGGGAGCTGAAGGGCCCTGCAGGAGGGCGTCTGGCCAGGTTCAGAGGGATGTTCTTATGTCACAGCTGCCAGGGCCCTCAGGGGCTCACATCCCAGGGACAGGGGGCTGCTGGCCTTCCCCTTGTCTGGCTGAGTCCCTCTTATCCTAGGGGGCTGGACTTGAGGTCATTCCACCTGGGACCTGCCCAGAGTGTGAACCGGAGGGTGAGGGTTGCCCTGCAGGTGCAGGGGCTGGTGGGGGACAGGCGTTGGTGAGAGCTGACAGTCCGGGCCCTGCAGGCGGGCAGGTCTCAGAAGCACGAGGAGCCGGTGCCGGGGGCCTGGATGGGGAAGAGGCAGGAGGGAGGGTGGTTTGGGGAATTGAGGTCTTGCAACAAATGAGCCATGTTCCATTCCACGGTTATATGGCTCCACAGGCTCCGATGGCTACAGGGAGGAGAGGTCGAAGGTGGGGGGTCTGGGAGGCAGGGAGGGAATGAAAGAGAGGGGCCGAGATTCTGGTCTTGGTAGTGGGGGCTGGGAAGGTGGTGGGGATGGGGATGTGGAAGTGGGGTGGGTGCTAGACATATGGGAGAAACAGTGGCAACCCCCCTGGACAGTTGGAGGGTGGGCCACTGCGTCCTCAGTGTGCTCCTGGACTGGTCATCCAGGACTGGACCAGGACAATGACAATGACTGGCCTGCAGTCCCCGCCAACCATGGGATCCAGACTAATCCCCAGGGATGCGTCCACCGCCATGGCAGTGTCCACCAGACAGGACCAGACAGCAGATGGGCATGAACTGGGTGCTCATCCCCCCCACCCCCCTGTCCTCCCGCCCTGCACTGCACCGCTCCAGTCCTCGCCTCCCAGTCGCTTCTGGCAGGGTTGCAGCCTTTTCAGCAGTGCCCTGGCCGTTTCTTGACCTTGACCGCTCTGTGAGCACTGTTTGCACACAGGGGACGTTTGGGACCCCCTTGCTGTGTTACACAGAGGCTTCGGTCCCACCCATCCGCGCATTTGTATCTAAAGGCCAACAGGAGAGTCGCGTGGGACCCACGGTCGAGCATCTGGTCTCTCAGCCCTAGCTTGTCCCGTCCGGCCCTGTAACGAAACGGCTGCATGCTTTCGGGCGCGTGCACGCGGAGCTTCGTCAGTGTGTCTGGGCCTGTGCACGGGCTCGTCTGTCTCCTGCGCCTTCACCCGCACCTCCCTGTGCCTCCAGTCGCTGCCCTTCCCTGATCAGTGTGTCACCCCACCGCTCCACCCTGGCCCGGAGGAGGGTGGGATGCTGGCCGTGAAGACACGAGCGCCCATTGGCCTAGGCTGTGTCACAGAGTCAGGGAGGGGCAGGCAGGTCGGGTGGAGGTCAGAGGTCAAGATGCCCACCCCACGGGTGGCTGGAGATTGCGCTGCTGAGTATGAGGTCGGGGCTCGGAGCAGCGGCCCGCACAGGGGGCCGCTGTCCCCTCCCAGCTTCTTCCCCACCGGAGGACAGCCAGAGGCCCGGGGACTGTTTTGTAGATGCTGGAACAGTCCACGCCTGAGTCTGTTTTCCCTTATTCTGGCTCCTTGCTCCTGCACACTGGTGCGGCCCACGTGCAAATAGCCCAGAGCAGCCCTTCCTGATCGCCGGTGTCCCCTGGGCTCCAGCAGCCCCAGAGCCTGCCTGATCACACGCGTCGGTCTGATGGGGGGGAAGTCGGTCTGTGCCCGACTTGGTCCCTCTCCTGCCCCTTTCGTCGCTGACTTTTTCAAGGGCCCTCGAGGGGGAGCCTTGCTGGTGAAAGCCGTGTTTTGGAAAACTTACTGAACACCCTCTCCCTCGTGGCCTGCGCTGCTAATTACCACCTTCGCACATTCCCTGCGCTTCCAGGCCTGGCGGGAGGGCGGGGCCGGCTGCCCTCTCAGGACCCGGTCTTCACCTGATGGGCGCGCACAGCGGGAGGCACTGGAGCCCAGGCAGGCTTCTGTCTCCGCTTGACATAAGACTCCTGTTCTTTGGCTGGGGGAGGGCGACCCTTAGCACAAGGGAGACTTTAGCCGGGAAGGGGGAGCTGGGCGGGCTGGCGGAGCTGGTGGCAGGAGGTGGAGGAGTGTTGTCATTTATTAGGTCCAGGAAAACAATACGGGGTTTGTCTCCAGGGCACGGTGGTGCCTGGGGAGGCAAGCCAAGATGGGCCCAAGCAGGAGGAAAACAAGCACAGGTCTGACGAAAATGTGGTGGCTGCGAGGCGCAGGGAGAAAAGCACCTTTGTTTCTGGAGGTCAGGGCACGCAAGGGCTGGGGGGCAGGGAGGAGGCCTGTGAGGAGGACTCCGGTGCCCAGAGGACCGCTGCTTCTGTCCCGGGTTCCTGGGCCCCCCAGAGGGGCTCTGGAAGGCGAGGTGACCAAGTTTCTGGGGTGGCTGGTTCCGAGGCTTTGCTTCTGGGTGGTTTGGGGGAACCAGTTCCTTATCAGCTCTGCTCCTCGTGGGACGGCCCGTGAGAAGATGCCACATGAGAGGGTCCCTGGGGCTTGGGAGGGAGGACAGGTACAGGGCTCTGCCCTGATTCTGTGGCTCCTGGTGGGCTGCAGTCCCGCCTGCCGCTCAGCACGGCTGGTCCGTCGGGCTGGGCAGAGAAGCTCCCGGAGCCCGAGGACAGGTGCCGTGGGGCACCTTCAGCTGGCACGTGGTGCTGAAGGAGCCTGAGGTGCCTGGGGCGCAGGAGGAGGGAGAGACCTTGCTGCTGGAGGGCTTCCCTCTCGAAGCCCTCCTAGACCGCCTCCTGAGCTCCTCCCCACCATGTCTCCTTTTCTGCAGGCATCCCTACACACCCCTGTGGATGTGCACCCCCAAACCCAGCGACTCACCTGTGCTTCTAGATGGTGATTTCGTTTTAAGCCAGAGGGTCTGGAGGGTCCCTGACGGGTGCCGGTCCTCCTTCCCTTGTGGGCAGAAGCATCGCCGTCGCTGCCGTGGGCCTGCAGTCCTGGGTGAGGCCGGCCTTGCTCAGGCCGTGGGTGCGTGGATGTGAGGACTCCAGCAGGCACAGCAGCCCCGAGAGAGCGAGGCTGGTGGCCGTCCCTCTAGGGAGCAGCCTTGTCCCCAGGCTGCAGCCCCGACTGCCTGTAAGAAGCCCGTGCTGGGTGAACTTGGACTGCCGGCCACCGGCCAGTGGGAGCCGCCACGACCTAGACTGCTGGCGCTGGGGTGCACGCGCAGCTCTGACAGACTCCGCTGCGGGCGTCGGGCCACGCGGGGCAGCCCGGGGGCCCCTGACGGGAGAGACGCGCGTGCTGCACTGTCGAGGTGGCTGTGGCCTGGCCTGCGGTTGGGTGTCCACAGTAACAGTACTGGTGTCCGCTGTCAATAGCACTGGCTAGCACGGTGGCGATTCTGTGTTCTAAGCATCGATTGTTCTAAAACACCTCCCCGCCTGCACACACACACCGCGGTCCCCACTTATCCACGGGGGGTGCGTCCCAAGACCCCCACCGGATGCCCGACACCGCAGCCGGCACCGTGCTCTGAACCTGCCTGCGCACACTCGCCCGGCCTCTCTCTGGAAGCACTGGACGTCTTCTCCCGCGCGTCCTCGAGACCAGCATCACTGCTCTGGTGCTCTGGGCCCTTCTCAACTGAAAGAAGGGCGAGCACAGCACTGGGGTTCCACGACCACGTGCTCACCGGCACGGCTGCTCTGTGACTGGGGACAGGGAGCGCCTGCAGGGTGGGGATGCTGGACAAAGGGATGAGTCACGGCCCGGGCTACTCAGAACAGTGCACAATGTAGAACTTATGAGTTGTTCATTTCTGGAATTTTCCATTTAACTTTTTCCAACTGTGGTTAACTGGAACTGCGGAAGGTGAAACCACAGGTGGGGGCTAGGGGGCTACCGTATGTGCCGGTGTGCTCAGACATGCGGGTGCGCACACGCACGCTCATGAAATCCGCGTGGCCACCGCACGAGGCAGGCATGACTATGATCCCTGTGTTACAGGTGAGGACACTCGAGGCACAGAGAGGGCAAGTAACTTATCAATGGTCACACAGCTATCACGCGGTGCCACCTGGCTCCACACCCGAGGCTGTGCGGCAGGCGATGTTGCCAGGCCCCTGGGGCCTCCCTGTGCCAGATGATCTGTGGTCATGCCAGCCCTCCCGGTAGCCTTGCGGGGGCTGCTGTTCATCTGGTTTCCTGGCTCTCAAAGGTCAAATGCCTGGGCCCAAGGTCACCCACTTGCCCGCTTATTCCAGAGGGTGGCGTTCCCACCCAGAGTCAAAGGGTGTTGCTCCTGCTAGTTGTTGACAGGTCATCTTCCAGGAGTGTTTGGAACTGAACTTGTATTTGTGGGTTAGAAGGCAGGGCTGGGGAAGCCAGCAGGTCTTCCCCGCCACCCTGGGGCATTGGTGGAGGGAGGAGGGGCTCGCTCTCCGCCCTGTCTGGGGGGGTGCCTGTCCCTTGGTTCCCCAGGCTCCCGGAGGTCCTGCTGACTCCGCCGCCCCCGCCTGACTGCGCGCTGCCCATGCGGTTTCCCTTTTCTTCCTCTCCTGCGGTCCTCCCGCACCTCCCTTTGCAGGCACACACTGGCCCACGAAGACAGCCCAGGGAGGTTGAGACGGGCGCGGATGCGGCCCCTTTCTTCCCTGGAAGAAATGGCTCTCGTCTTCCCTCTGGGGTCGGCGGGCTCTGGGGCCTCCTGCGCTGTTTGTGAGGGACCCGGAGCTGAGGAGGAGGAGGGGCGGTGGATGCCTACGCTGGCTGGCTCTTCGGCCTCGAGGCCTGGAATCCGAGTGTCTTCGGAGGGAGGCAGGGAAGGACAGCGGGTTCTGGGAGGCCGGTCCCTTCGTGGCCCCCGTCGTCCATCCGTCTCCACTGGAGGTAGCTCAGAGTTTTCCTGGTCCAGTGCCCTTCCTCCTCCTCACCAACCCACGGCTGCCTCTCTGAGGGGGCACAAGGCGCCCAGTGATAACTGAGCACCTACTGTGTGCCAGGCCCTGGGCGCTCGCTCCGTGCTGCCTCTTTCCCCCTGACAGACACTGGGGGAGGCTCCGTTCACTCTGTGCAGTTTGAGAAGTCAGGGGTCCTGCCCCACGTCGCAGGCGGTGAGCCGGGTGTTAAACTGGGCTTGGGGCTGGAAGGCCGTGCTGTTCCCCGCCCTCCTGTCCCTCGTCTGTGCTGGCTGGGCCCCAGCTCCTCGGAGAAGCCCTCCTTGGGGACCCCTGCCTTCCACGCCGTGGCCTGACCTCTGGGCTCTTCAAACGCCGACTTTTCAGACCCTGGTTATGAGGCTTCCTCTTCACCCACCTTGAGGTGCTTTAAAAGTGTATCCATAGGGTCACAAACCCGAAAATGGCGCTTTTCCCATTGCATTTGCGCCACCCACAGAGTCTAGCACAGGACCGGGCACACGGCACGGTCTCTTGAAGCACCTGTTAAATCGAGAGAAAAAGCTAGAAAGGGTATTTGAGTGCCAACGTCAGGCTGCCTTCTGGAGGCACTGCACATGCGTTGTTTCGCAGACGTGACAACTGAGGCGTGCGCAGGGTCACACAGCTGGGGCTGGCGGTGCCTGGGGACAGGGGACAGTCTTGGTAAGATTCGGTGGCGGCAGCTGCCGGGGGCGAGAGCGAGGCTTGATTCTTCTCCCTCTGAGCTGCCTCCCTGGCCACCCACTTCTTATTTCTAAGCCATCTTGATCGAGGTCTGATTCACATGCTCTTGGGTGCACCTGTGGTACAGCGCGGTGAATTTCAGTGCACGTGTGAAGGTGTGCGGCCGGCCCCACGATGCAGCTGTGGAACATCTGCGTCAGCCCCGAAGGTGTCCTGGGCCTGTTCGAGGTCTTGTCTGCACTCCCGTGGCCTGGCCAAGGCCACGCCCTTCTGCTCTGCGCCTGCGCCTCTGCGGATGCCTGTGCCCGTGGAACTCTGCACCTGCAGTCCCGTGCACCTGGCCGCCTTCACTTAGCATGTTTCTGAGAAAGTGGCCGCCACTGGCTTTTTGGTGAGTCCTGTGTATGTGTCCAGACTTGAATGCTTGGCTGTGAACGGGTGCACTGGGAACATGCCATGTGGGTGGCTCGGGTGGAGCTGGGGTGGGGTGGGGCGGAGGGTGCACCTGGGGGTCTGAGTGGTGTCTGGTCTTCGGTGCCTCCTGCCTGGGCTCCTGGTGCATCGCTCACCTTGCCAGGCAGTTTTCATGGACCTGGCTTCCTGCTTCCTGGCTGTTATGACTCAATTAAGTCATAATGACAGACAGAGAAGGTCTGTTTCCTGGCAATTAAAGTAAGAGGAAGACTGGAACTTGATGCAGCCCTCCTCGTGGCCAGGGAGGACCTGACTTCCGTAGTTTCTCTGCCCCTCCAGAGGGGGTCAGGGAGGATTTGACTGTCCTCTCTCCTGGCCAGGGGTCCCCAGCTGTGGCTGATGTTCTGATCCCTGGCTGAGTCTCGAGGCGGTCGTATCAAGGGCAATAATGCCCATTTCATTTCATTTTCAGGCCTCTTCTCCCCTCCTGGCCCACCTCCGGTCCAGGGAGACAGGGAGGAGTGGTCCACTCATTCCACAGACCTATCTCAAATGTCTGGTGGGGTCAGGGGAGGAGGAAGGTGAGGTAGACTCAGGCCCAGGCAGAGGCTCGAAGCTGGGAGCGAAGGTATGAACCGAGCAACCTGGGGCAGTGCATACAGCAACGCGGACGAGGGCCCCTGCTGCGTGGAGTGGCCGGGAAGGGGGGCACACAGAACCCAGAAGACTGGGCTTAGGAGGGAAGAGGGGACTTCCAGGTGGGCAGAGGCATGT
>PVKM010019984.1:0-23714 GCA_004027735.1 Carollia perspicillata | reverse complement strand
AAGTGAGAATAATAACATCACCTGCACAATTGCTGTGAAGATTAGACCTGATAATAATGAGAATTTTAATACTAATTAACACCTACTAGTTCTCCCATAGTGTCAAGTGCTTCACATGTATTTTGTTAATTATTTCATATAGCAGCCTTCTTACAGGTCAGGAGAAGAGGCTTAGAGAGGTGAGGTTACTTGCCTGAAGTCAGTCACAACAGAGGCAGGCAAGTTTCACATCTAACTCTACAGTATTTAGTACAGTGGTAAATGACATCATCGTGTTCAACAAAATTGGAAAATGATTCCCTTATTTACTAATAATATAGGTTTTTTCAGGTAGACATAACCTACAAAAACAAAGAACAAGTAGAGAAGGGTTAATTAAAAAGATCCATTGGTGGTAAAAAGTGAAGTGGCCTCTTGAAGAGGTTATGCATACAGTGTCTACTAGCAAATAAAATTCTGTGATTCAGAGACCCTTCCAGCCCCTAGCAGTTTCCAAACTGTATAGAAACCCAACTCAAACTTGTTCAGGCAAAAAAGGAGAATGTATTGGCTCATGTAACTTAAAAGTACAGGATTCTCTAATATCACGACTTCAGGCATAGCTGTATCCAGGTGCTCAAAAGTTGTCTTTAGGACTTGGACTTTCTCTCAGCTCAATTTTGTTTCATATTGATTTTATTCTCAGGCAAGAAGTGTGCCCACAGCTTTGGGCTTACATCACTTTTTCTCACAACTCTTGTAGAAACAATATCTCTTTTCAACAATTCTCACAAAATTTTGGAGTTGAACCTCTCATTGACTCGGATGATCTCTCATTCCTAGACCCTGCAGTTGGAAGTCTGTCCACATTAAATCCCATATAATTGGAAGAGAAAGCAAGGTGTTTTCCCTAAAAACAGTCAGAGTGCTAAATGTAGAAGGTGGGAAAATGGATGCTAAACCGTCAAAAACAAAAGATGTTCTATGTACACCTCTGGGGAATACCTCAGAGGGCTCTGAGAGGTGGAGAGGGGGGTCCGGGGTGTACTGAAGCAGAATGGATGGGATTCATTGAGACTCAGGCCCCCTAGTTAAGAACAAATGGCTCACCCAACTCTAGAAGGACACTATTCATTTTGTAGAGTGTGTGTGAATTTGTCCAAGCCCCATTTCAAGTAAAGTAAGTCAGTCCTTATTAGTTTTATGTGGGCCGCCATGGGAGGTTTTAGTTAAATAAAGGCTGTAAAACACTGTATTAACCTAAATGGATTTAATAGTGGGGAGGCAGGAATCCTGGGAAGTTGGCAGTGTGAGATCTGTGAGTAATAGAAGGGAACATTCACTTTACATTCTAAGTAGCAGACAGAGGGCTTATAAAAGAAAAAATAGAGGAGCTGGGAAAAGGAGTGGACTGGTGGTGGAAACCGAGATAAGGTGGAGAGCTGGGTGTGGACACTCCTGGGGTACTAATTCTGGGCATCACCAGCTGGCTCAGGTGGGAGTCCCTGCCCAGGTATGCACTTCCTGGATAGCTATGCCAACAATCCAGGGTCAGCAACGTCAACATCGAATTAGGAGAACCCTGTTTGAGAACCATAGAGGAGTTATGTGTCCCCTCATCATCCCAGGAAAAATAAAGATGAATAAAAGGATCTTGCAAGAGAATCATCAAGTGTGGTTTGAAGCCACCAGAAAGAATCAGAAATGTGTTGTGTCCTGTCTTACCTTTTCCTTCCCCTTAGCTCTGGAGCATCTGCTATGTTCCTGGCTCTGTGTTTGGCACTAACTAAAGGTGAAGATATGAAATCTACATGTATGTTTCAACAGCTGTGACAAAGGTATCCTCCCCAGAACTTGCTCTTGGTCCAGTAGAGTGCCAATAAATGTTTAACAACCAACTCTCTGGAGGGGTGTGTGTGGGAGGTGAGGGGAGAGTCCTGATTTGTAGCATTTGCTAATTTCTGCAGTGTAAATACTCCCACCATGACTGGTTTTTCAGGCTACCAACATGAAGTCATTGAACACGAAGTTGGGAAGAGATGCTCAGTAGCATATCATTAAATGTATTTTCACTGTACAGATTCTAAAGGTGTAAATAACCTCAAGAGTATAGATAGCAGTAAGAGGTAATAATTAGGAAGGGATGGATCTTGAGTAGATATTATCTTTGTTTTTAATGTAAGTTAAGTATAAATGTATATAATTTAATTTTTAATAACAACTGCATTTAACAATTGGTTACCAGGATTCCAGAAACTTGAACATTTGGTTCTTGGTGAGTCATTTTGGCCCAGTTCTAGCACAGGACTGATTTGTTCTATTCATTCTCATAGGGTCAGGCTATTTCTCTCTCGTTTTTTGAGAAGCTTCTCTCCAGGGCAAATACATAGCCTGGACTTGTTATTGGTCAGATTCTTGGATGTGTTTTCTGTAACTGAGGCAGGAGGCCTGGCCGTTCATCTGTATTTCCATAGGGTAGTCCAGAAAGGCAGAGGAAACATTTGATGAGTGATTAAGTGTGTGTGTGAGTGAGTGAGTGCGTGAATATGTACTGGACAGAAGGTGGTTGTGGAGACTACAGAGATGAATCCTAGGTTCCCTGCTCCACATTTTCATTGATTATGATGCCTCTTATTTCTGGTACCATCACACATGTGATTTTCTATTTAATGGCTGTTTATGTGGCTGGGCCATCCCTCCAGTAGGACAGGACTACATCTGGCTTTTCACTGTTGCAATCATAATACCTGGCACGTAGTAAGTCTTCAATCATTACTTGCTGATCTTGGCTGTCTTTACAAAGTTGATAATGTTTTATAAAATTATACCAAAATACATAAATGCTTATCAGTGAGGAAAATATTTTAACATTACAGATAAGGCTAAATGCTGTCTGTCCAACCCTTTATCCCAAATATTCCACTTCTGGCAAAGTGACCATAGCAACCACTAGGGTATATATCTTTTTAGCTTTTTGTTTGTTTTCATTTACTTACTAATATGTCTACGCAAATATATGGTTCTATTTTGAGACTTGTAACCTTCATCTAGTTTTCTCCAGCAGCTACATCTTATATAACTCTACTATAACATCAGCTTCAGGAAATGACAGCGGTAAAGCACAGGCATACAGCTCTGTCCCATTTTACCACCTGCAGGTCCGTATAACCACCATCACAATCCAGATAGAAAATTATCCCATACAGAAACTAATTATGCTATTTCCCACCCCTCTGTTGTCACACCTATGTCTCTCCACTGTCCCCTCACCCCTGGCAACCACTAGTCCTTTCTCTGTCTCTGTAATTCTGTCATTTGGGGGAATGTCATATAAATAGAATCATATAGTATTTAACTCTTTGAGACTGTATTTTTCACTCAGTATAGTGCCTTTGAAATTGAGGAAAATCCTTTGACATAAATGACATACTGTTGCAATATGCTTCTTAACTGGACTGTGTCCTAGACCTTTCTTTTTCAAGATATTCAGATGTATCTGATTCATTCTAATAGTCATATGATATCCTGTAGAATAGTTTCATCATACTTTCATAATTTCCCTATTGATTGTTGGCTGTGAGTTTCTTTCCCTCCTGTCAGGAAGCCAAAACCTGGAAAGCAGAAATAATGGTATTGGGGAGAGGGTGGCTCCAAAAGTCACTCCACAGGGGAGTCTCAAATCTTTAAGAAAGGCACGTGAACAAGTTCTCATGGTTCTCGAATCTCTTTGGCTTAACTCTTTTGCTAGAAGGTAACTTGTCTTCCCACCACACAGAAATGTGAATGACCAGAGGCTGAGGGAACGTGGAGAAAAAGGAATGTCTTTCCAATTGCTCTCTGTCGTCATTGGGTAAATCCCATGGCAGTGATTTCTACCCCCCGTGCTTCTAAAAGATCCCTAAACACATAAACATGTCAAGGGACATAGAAGCGGGTGACAGAATGTCATTCAGCCTTCTTTCCCCCTCTTTGTAGGGAATAAGCTCATCTCCTATGTGATGAGTGGGAAGGTGTCCACAAGCACCTAATGGGATGTTGACTCTGAGAAGCGGGGGGTGTAAAGGAACAGGGTGGGGGTGAGACTCAGAACCCTGCTACAAGCCTCATGGAGCCAACATGAGTTACGCTCTCAACTCTGTCCTGAGGGAACCCTATCATGATTTCCATGCCAGAAAGCTTTTGGCAAGCCCCAAACCCCAAACTCCAGTACCCAGGCAAGCCTGATCCGTGAACACTGCAGGCCTGGGCCTCCCACAAATTCCTTCTCTGCCTCCCCACCCTTCTCTTGCCGTGCTTTGGGGCTTTTGCAAAAATTCTGGGCCTGTTACCCATGTCTGGGAGGCTCAGAACTTTATTTAGAGTTTTCTTATTCTTTGGGAGAATAAAATGGGACTCATTTTAATAGACTAAACCAGGAATCTAAACTGAAAGCAGAGGCCATGTAAACAAAACCCTTTTATGTGGTGCCTCCAAATGAGTTTACTTTAACAAAAACAGGACAAGTAAATAAGTGAGGTTTACAAATATAAACTGCAAAGTTGCTGAAGTGTGAGATAAATTGTCTAAGGACCTTCTGTTTAAATTCTATGGACTGGCATTTCTCCTTTTGAGTTTCTATCAGAGGGAATCTTTGGAGGAGAGAATGTTCTGTACAAGAGAAAAGAATGTCCCACAGTGGGGCCGACCAATGATCTGATTAGGGGACCTCCTACGGAAGCCTGCCAGAGTTGGCCCTTCCTCCCTCCCAGGGTACAAGGAAATACCTGGCTGGTGACATCACCTGAATGTCCCCACCCCCTGGAAAGAGCCTTTAGAAACAGCCTGTTCTGCCATCATGACCCACCAGAACAATGCAGTATGGAGAGGGCAGGGAGTGGACCTTTATGAGGATAATGAGAAAAATTCCACCACATGTCATTGTTACTTGAGGGCAAATCTCCCTCCTTTATCCACTCAGAAGCATGGAGGGTGCCCAGCAGGTGGAATTCATTATGAAGATGACCATCCTTGCCAGTGGGATTGGTGACCTGGCATTCAACCATTCTCCATGGGGAAAAAAGTCTAAACATGATATGAGATTTCATCTGGGTGTTTCTGATACAGTCAGTTGGATCTGGAAGTGAGGGTAGGGGTCAAACCAGTTCAAGTACTGTGGGAAGAAGGCAAAGAACAGAGGAAGGGCAGTAAGAGGAGCTGTGTGCCATGGTGGGCTAGCCATGTGTAACAACCAGCTCTTGGAGTTGGGAGAGAACCCTGATTTGTGGAGTTTTTTGATTTCTATGGCGTAAACACTACAGCAAAGGAAATTTCAAGTTATCAAATGGAAGTCACTGGGCTCACAAAACTCTTAAATATTTAACAATGAGCTCTTTCTGGCTGGTATGAGTTGGCTCTAGCATGTCGCTGTCTACATAATGCAGGATGTAGGCCTTTAAAGATTGGGGCAGGAAGCGATGGGTGGATAGTAATGTCTAAACCATTTTCCCAATGATTTAGAATGACTTATGTTTATTCTTTAAAAAAAAATCCTTAGAATATTTGTTCAATGTTTGTTTGCCCTTCTAGACTTGATAGAAGGACTGTATCCCTCTGGATTACTTATGTGTTCTAAGGATTAACACAGTGCCTAGCACACAAGAGGGACTCAAAACATTTTTTGAATGGCCCCAAGACCTATTGAATGTTATAACTAATAGTAAGAGCCCTTACTATGTGCCAGGTACTGGACTAAGCCCATGACAGGAAGTATTTAATTTTATCTTCATAGTAGGCTTATCAAATTATGATGGGTACATCACATGGAGGGTTGATTACAAATAAGGTTATTAGGTCTTCCATATACCAAAACTCACCACTAGGCTAGAGGGGCTCCCATAGAACAAAACTGAATAACGGGAGGAAGGAAGGAAGAAGAAAAGAAGAAGGACAGATCTCTCCATTGGGTGTTCACTGTGGGATTCGAGAGGTGAGAGTAGAGATGGGGAAGTCAATAGGAGTCAATTACACCAGTTTTGGGGTAAAGTATGAATCAGGCTTAGAGTAGAGATAGTGGACATACAAAGTAAGAAAATGTGATAATGATTCAGTATTTTGCTACATACTTTGTGAATTTTGCTTCATGACCTCATTTAATATGCCTAACAATTCAACAGGGGAAAAACTGTTAACCATGTTTTACATAGTTCAGAAAGAATAACTCATTCAGTTCACCATTGGGAAGCAGAACAGCTGAGGTTATAACTCTAGTATCTATGACTCTATGCTTCTTGGCCCCTGATAAATCGGGTTTCAAGGGGATGGTAAAAACCAACCTGGGGGAGGGTAGAGGCCAGTCATGGACAGTGAACTAGTTCCAGCGAGGAGAGCTTTGGCAATGCTTGGAAGAAACACAGTGGAGGATAAACTGTTGCCACAACCACTGGAAAACACGAGTCTGTGTCTGTCTGGTTCCTGGAAAATGTCACTGTGGCTGGGTATCCCCAGTACTTGTGTGGACACATGCTCTCTGCTGGTGAAATGATTTTCTTATGGCTCTTTAGTAGCCTAGATCCTGCATTTTCTCTTATCCCATGGCCATATGCAGGTCAGTTGAAGCTGGGAGCATCTCTTCTCAGAATTGAGGTAGTTTCCTTGGAGATAAAAGAAATCAGTGGTGACGAAAACCGCAGAATAAAAAGTAACTTTTGAAGAATGTTCTCTGCATCATCTTTTCCTCCTCCTTCTTCTCCATCTTCCCTACTCATAATTTTGCCTAGAGCTAATGACAAAGCTATGAAAATAAAAGTCTTGTTGGTCAGAAGAGGCACATTTTTGTGTGGCAGGGAGGATGGTGTTGTAGAGTCTGCATTCTTCCAGGAAGTCAGCCTTCTTTGGAATCCTTGAATCCAAGGGTTTGGAAAAAACATAACACAATATAATCAACAAGCAGATCCACGTCTGCACAGAGGCTTTCTATAAAGAATGTCTGGGATTCTTTGGATGGAAAGAAAATAGGACGAGAAGCTGAGGGTAAAGGAGAAGGGCCATCACCCAAAGGACACTGTCAAGGCCATACTTTTTATTGACCTGCTCTTGTGCTGTTCTTCCCTAAAGTGTAGGGATGTGGGGGGAATGGCCAGTTTTTCTATATTACCATTGGGATTATAAATTAGTATAAACTCTCTGGAGAACAGGTTGGTCAATGTCCCAATCTTTGGTGGTTGCCTAGTATTGACTATTATAAACCAATAGGGTTTGGGAGTTCATTGTTGCTGCAGCATAATATAGCACCATCCTGACTGAAACAGTAGGTAATGATTTTACATTTAGGCAAAATGTATTTCTACCCTACGATAGAACCCTATGAAACTCTAAAATAAGAAGATAGCTTCACATTTATAGATATGTAAGACTTTCCTAAATATATTATCAAGTGGAAAAGGCATGACACCAAATAGTACATGTGGCATGACACACTTTGGTAAAGCTAGACATGTAAACTGTGGGTGGCCATCAGCATCAAAACGCTGGGTAGGCATTGTCTCCTTTTGTTCCCAGGTACCTGATTTTCAGGTGGACTGCTTTATGATTTCACTTTCCCAGCAGCCCTCATTTGTACAACACCATAATCACTCAGAAAGCCAAAGCCTATAAAAGTCCAGTCTTTACTCTTGCTGTATGTCATACATCATATGTGGAGTTCCTAGTGTCATAAGAATCTCACCAGGTGCTGAGAGGTATGGAAAGTGCTTTATGTTCTTGATGCATTTGGGAAAACAACTTCCCTCAGCTCCCCGTGTGGCTTCTTTTTATTCTCCTATCATCACTGAGTGTGGTTACCCACGATTTGTGAAAAGAAATATTCCATATTTTAGCACTTCACACAATTTTCTCCATCTCACGTTGTACCATTTGGATTATAAATTAGTTTAATACCACTGCTGCCAATTACAAAGTAGAAACCTAACTCAGTCTTTAGCACCTCCGCTCCTTCCTAATGATATTGTTTGCTGATGTGACTGGCATGTGGCTTTTCAGTGGCTTTTCTGGCTCCTTTGGCATCATGTAGACAGCATGTGGTGGTTGACATCAGCATTTGCTTATGAAGCCAAGCATCTATTTATTACTAAACATGGGTCTTTCTAATCTTGGGAAGACTTGAATTAATACTAATTTAGTACTAAAACTGCTACTATGAAAACCGTAATCACTGTAGTTATTTATCATTTGTTGAGTGTTGACTGTTCTGGGCCCCACACTAAGCTCTTCATGTGCATTTTAAATTCAACCCTCACCAAGTATATTTCTTTCAAGGAATATAATGTTCATCTGCATTTCACAGATATGTATGCTGGCCATTAGAATATACAGTAGATGAGCCAAAGTCACTTAGATTGGAAGGGGTAATGCTGAGATTGCAATCCAGATACCTTGGGCCCCAGGTTTTGAGCTAGAATTTCTCATTCTTGCCTTATTAATGATGAAGCACATGTTTGAGGCAGCCCTCATTCCCTGCCATGCTCTTGCTCAATCAATAAGGCCTGAGTATGAATCCATAGAGGGAATGCTGAGGAGGGATGAAGAAATCTACCACCAAAGCATACATATATCTCAGCATTGATCTCTTGGTACTTCACAAGGTAGGATTAAACAGAACCTGTCTGACTGCTCATGAGCCACCAATCCAATCCAATCAATCAATCAATCAATCAAACAAACAAACAAATATCTTTAGCCCATGCCTACCAGGTATTATACATTACTGTATAAGACAGCTTTCAAATAGAATGCCCGGGGGTCCATTCTTCTCCATCATAAGTCCTTTTATTCTCTCATCTGCTATTGAAAGTGAAATGGGGGAACTGTGCCAGTAACCTAATAGCCTTGCAGACAGTTGATCTGTTTCTCTTTAGCCTGAAGTTTCTATCAAGAGCCAGTGTGGAAAGAGTAAAGGAGGCCATGATTTAGATAATTTCATCTTCCCGCTAGTTTTGCAACCTCCTCTATAAGGCCACTCATGCAGCCCAGTTGGAACACCCCCAGTTTCTATCCTACCAGTGCAGTTAGAAAAGCAGTTTCTTTCTCTTAGGTCAAAACACCTTAGGATGGCTGTCAGCTCTTTACCATCTGGCCCACTGCCACCAACTCATAACTATTCTCCTCTCCGTTGAATGTCTTTTAATTCTGTTAACAAACCATATTCTTCCCAAGCTTTCACCCTTTGGCTGTATAATTTCCTCTCCACCTAGCACAGTTTCTTTGCATGGAAAAACTGTATCCTTCGTCCTTTTACTAGGTAAAGCACCCTCTCAAACATGCTTGCTTGAAACAAATGCACCTTCATCCCTCCCATCTTCCTGATTCCTCTATACTTTTTTACTAAAATTATAGGGCTTATCATACTTCTTGACTATTTGACTCTTTTTTGAAGTCCTTTGGCTTTTTATCCTGACAGGTATGTCTATATATACTTGTTTGTGAAAAAAGTCTCTACCAGAGAGGAATTCATCCCTATAACACCACTGACTAGTTGATTACCTGGACTTTCCTATAAGGTCCCTGGAGTGAGGGTGAACTGGTGGATTCTATTGTAGGTGTGAACTCATTGGGGAAATATTTTAAAATAAAGGTTTATTTGATGCAGATTGATAATGCTATGAAAGGCATAATTGGGATCCTGGGCTGTAAATTCTTTGTTTTTTCCGCTCCCTGAAATATATGTGTGTTTCAATAAAGTTTTCTCAGTTGGGAAGAAACAAAGAAAGAAAAAGAAAGAAAGAAAGAAAGAAAGAAAGAAAGAAAGAAAGAAAGAAAGAAAGAAAGAAAGGAAGGAAGGAAGGAAGGAAGGAAGGAAGGAAGGAAGGAAGGAAGGAAGGAAGGAAGGAAGGAAGGAAGGAAGGAAGGAAGAGAGAAAGGGGAGGAGGAAGGGAGGGACGAAAGGAGGTAAGGAAGGAGCAAAGGAAAGAAGGAAAGAAGGAAGGAAGGGAGGAAGGAAGGAAGTTACAGATTTCAAGTCTACCTTATTCACAGTGTATCCCAGCACCTTCAGTCACCAGTTGGTGATAGACAGTGTGTGCAGAAGGGATGAGGTAGCTGCACAGGTAACTCAGCCATCTTCAAAATCATAGATAGGCATTTCAGTCTGTGGTCTTACTCTGACACTTCCCTCCTCTGCAGGGTATAGTTCTACTCCTACCAGCCATGGCAGAAACTCTTAAGAGTGTTATCACTAGGCTTGTATTTTTCAATACTAGGTTTTCCTCCCCATTTCTGCTGGTGGAAACTTTTGCTTTTCTCCTGTCTCTCTACTCCTACACCAACTCTGCCCAGTGCATGCCCACACCCCCCACAGCCTCCCTCCTGGCTGCCTTTCCTGTTTTTATTTAAATGTATCACTTTTGGCAAAAGCAATGCTCCTTCTGGCCCTCCTCACGTTTCCATCACTCTAAAGCTTGCCTTGCATATGTTACAGACACAGTGTCATCAAACACACCCTGTCCCTTGCCCCAAACTTTCATACACCCAGGCCACTGATGAACTGGTGGACCACCCCAGAACCCTCTTGGATGGTCTTGTTGTAGCGGTTCCCTTGGAAAGGATGACACAAAGAAGGCATTATGCCAATCTTTGTCTGAGTAGGTCCCTCCCACTATATTGCTGCTGTTGCCATAAGGACCAGCTAAGAAATGTTTATATTAATTCAAATACTCATTGGGGGTGGGGGTGCAAAACCAAACAACACAGGCTGTGGAAAAGTTGCAGGTGTGCTGAAGAGGAGGATTAACTTTGCTGTGTACAGCCTTGTTTCCATGGCAACCACATGTGGTGCTCTCCTTGGAAACGCCTGGATTTGGTTTGATTTGCTGTGCTGGGTTTGTCAGAGTATGGGCCACTTCTGGAAAAAGTCAATGTGGTCATCGACCATCTTCTTCTGCCTTTGGCCTCTGTTTCTCTCTCTCTTCTCTCTCTCTCCTTCTCTCGCACACACACACAGATACTCCCACACTCTTATTTTTAAGGACATTTCCTGCCTCTTAGGGGAGGCACAAGCATCTAGAACACCAAGAAGGCTGCATCTTAAAAGAGCTGGCTGGGCATTCTGTGCTGCACCAGAGAATTAATTGAGTCCAAGTGGACAAATATTTGAGCTCAATTATGGGCTGAGGCATTTTGGCAGAGTACTTTGGAGAGCTCACAGGATTCTCCTCAGTTGGTATCTGACAACTGGAGTGCAGTCGTCTGGGAATGGGGGCCATCTTTGGGAAAATCTGCTCATCCCAGGTTGTTCCACTGAGTGCCCACACCAAGAGTTGGTCCCTGCTGAGTGAACCTGCACTCACTTCACTGCCCACATCAGCATCAAGCCCATTTATGAAACCTTGTCTATCCTGTCTCTTTGCATGGGGCAGAGGTGGTCTGAGTCAGGCAGTTAGCCCCTTGAAAACACAGTGTGGGAGTGTGTCTGCTGTGTGCATGTGCACGTGTCAGTGTGTAACTGAGGTGCTCCGGCTCAAACAGCTCTGTGGTGTGGCAAGTTTTAATCGAGACAAGTGTGAACAATTATCCTGAGCCATGCCTGCAAAAAGTTTCTTCTTTAAACTGGGATGTTCCCTCCCAATTTGGGGAGAATTGAAGAGCCTCAGTGTTCCAAGAGTAGGGATGAGGGTCTGCAGGTCCTGCTTCTTTCTTCTCCAGAAAGGGGCTCTGCCATCTTCAGCCCTTCACTTCTTGCGGGGGGGGGGGGGGCTTCAAAGGGCTGCCACTTAGGGGGCCTCTTCATTGGTCCCAAAGTGTCCATGTGCTGGAGCCTAACAGTCTTGGCTTCTGGGGGCTGGATGGTGGTGGCATCTCCCTCACAATGGCCCACTATTCCATGGCAAGCCCCTAGAAATACAAGTGGGAGCAGAGCTCCGTAGGAAGATGAAAGCTCACTTTCTGTCATCCGACTGCAACTCCCGCCTTCCCACCACTGTCGCATGCTGGAGGCTCAGTTCTTTGATGAAGCCAGCGGCACAAAAGACATTGTACAGGGCTCACAGAGGCAGATTTAGGGCCAAGACCCTCTAACATGAGAGCCTGGGAATAAGAAAGTGCCAGAAACCAGGAAGGCCTTTTCAGTGGCTTTCCTTTCTAAGAATGCATCCTGAGGACCACAGAAAATATTTGGGCCGCTCTTCCCAAGAAAGAAAGCTGTGTTATTTCATCCATACTATGATGGATTGAGCCCTCAGCAGTCATAGGGGAATACAAGAGGAGCAGGGTTAACTTTCAGAGTCACTCCATTGGGTCCCTGGTCTGGTCTCAATTCCTCTATCTCCTACTTCCAAAAGCTAAACTCTTTTGAGTTTGAGATTTTAGTTCTGAGAAGTGTGAGTCTGCTGCCTTCATCTGTACCCACCTCCTTTCTAAACTCCCTCCTGACTTCCACTGTGGAAGCCAGGTCTCTGGGGAGGCAGGAGGAGACAGCCTTTGTTTACCCTTGTCACCTCCAGATGAACAGCCATGAGCGTTGTTGCATAGACGGGGTCCTTTCAGCACTCTCCAAAGGCAGTGCTCCTCCCTCATCACTTTTGGAAGGGCTGATTTTTTTTTAATGATCTTGCTGACCTCAATCTCCTGGATTTTTAGGAGCCACTCACCTCCCTCTCTTCCAGCCAACCCAATTTACTCACTGCTGATTCTTGGACCAGAGTGCATTTAAAAATCACCCAAGGAGCTTTTTAAATGCAGATCTCCAGGCTCCAAACATAGATTTGGATACCACATGTCTTGGGTGTCTTGGGAATCTGCATTCTATTAGGCCCTTCAGTGATTCCTTTGTCAGTGGTCACCAGATCCCGCTGTGAGGGGCTCTGCTCTGCTGTAACTCCAGAGCCAGGTGGTCAGGGTCTAGAAATGTCTGTGCTGCTTAGTAGCTGTGTAATCTTGAGAATGTTAAAACTATCTGGAAGTTAGTTTCAGTTCCAGAAGAATCATGAAAATCATAATACCTCTCTCTTTAATGACATGAGCATTAAATGATTTAGTGTGTACCTAGCATCTTATACTTAGTAAATGCTAAATAAATGTTACAGGTTGCCATTATTAATATTTCTACAACTATATTGATGAGTACATCCTTTGATTATGGCCTCCCAGCCCTAGATTGCCTTCATTTGAAAATCCTTTCCCTCCTGGTTTTAGCATTGCTCATTTTTTCCTTTTTTTCTGTGTCTATGAGGTTTTGTTTTTTGTTTTTGCTTAATCCCTTCAACTTTTTCACCCAGCCTCATAACCCCCTTTCCTCTGACAGAGGGAGTAAGATAATGAGTTTATTTCTATTTTGTTAGTTTATTTTGTTCATTAGAATAGGTACTTCAATGCCTGCCCCTTCCTAAAATCACCCACTACTTGTCGTTTTTGGTAGGTTCTTTGTAAATCTTTCTGCTGCATGTCTAAAATGTTGATCACAGCTGTATCTTCATTGAGCCTTTTCTAAAATGGAGGCTGCCTTTTGGGATGAAATTTTCATTAGGAGGAAAGACTCATGTAATACACACAGTGGTATAAGCCTAACAACCTTTCATCCTCCATCATTGGAGGCCAGACCAATGTTCCTGACTCCAGCCAGAACTTCATTTTCACATTTTCTAGGAATCCCCTGCCAGGTATGACTATATCTTTAGGCACCTTAATTAAGATGCAAACTGGAATTGTTTAATAAGCTTGATAACAGCCCCAAATTCCAAAGCTTACCATATGGTAGCACCCCCTGCCAGGATCTGCCTATCTGTTGGCTTCTAGGGGGAGCTATTGGTCTCTCTCTCTTAGCAAGGAGCCAGGCAGTTGCTGTGGGTGGTCTACTGTTCAGGCCTGCAGCTCTTTGGGAAGGGCACTCTCTTCCCCTTCTGCAGCTTCCATATGTGAGAGACCAGTTGATGCATTTATACCCCAACTCACTTAGTTCCTCTCTCCTTTGTTAGTAGCACTTAGGCTCTCTCTGTCTTCACATTGAAATGCCAACATCAATATCTGGGGTCAATTTTCCCAGTAGAATGTCATTTGCCCATTCTGACTGGTCCTGTTTAGGGAAAGTGGTTTTCCTCAGAGCTAAGAGTTACTCTCTAGGAATTTGTACTGGGTTTGGAGACTAGAGATGGCAAAGAGTAGGGTTGATTGTCCTTGCTCTGCTCTCTGTGATTATAAGTAAACCTCATCTATTGATAGACACTTGGGCTGCTTCCAGATCTTGGCTATTATAAATAAAGCTGCAATGAACATAGGGGCACATATATTTTTTTGAATTAGTGTTTCATGTTTCCCCATATATACTCCCAGAAATGGAAGTTCTAGGTCATTAAGCATTTCCATTTTTAATTTTTTGAGGAAATGTCATATTGTTTTCCACAGTGGCTGCCCCAATCTGCATTCCTACTAAGAGTGCACAAGGCTTCCCTTTTCTTCACATCCTTGCCACAATGGAACACTACTTGGCCATTAAAAAAGAAGGAAATCATACCCTTTGCAATAGAATGGATGGACCTGGAGAGCATTATGCTAAGTGAAATAAGACAGACCAAGAAAGAAACTTACCACATGATTTCACTCATATGTGGACCCTAATGAACAAAATAAACAAACAAAACAGAAATAGACTTACAGATAGAGAATAGACTGACAGCTGTCAGAAAGGAGAGGGTTGCAGTACTGGGTAAAAAAGGTGAAGGGATTAAGCAAAAACAAAAACTCATAGATACAGACAATAGTAAGTACTTACCAAAAGGAAAGAGGGGTGAGGGGAGGTGGAAGAGGGTATAGGGGGGATAAATAGTGATGAAAGGAGATGACTTGGGGTGGTGAACAGACTATCAAATATACAGGCGATCTATTGTAGAATTGTACACCTGAACCCTATATAATTTTATTAACCAATGTCACTCCAATACATTTAATAAAAAGAAAAAAAGTAAACCTTATCAACTTACCCTCTATCTCTGCTTTTCAGTCTTGATTCCACTATTGTCTTCATTATCTTCTATGTTAGTGATCATGTTAATTCATTTGTGTATTTGTTTATTGCAGTTTATTTTTACTTTTCCCCTCGATACACTGGGAACTTCATTAGAACTTCACCACATCTGTCTTTTTTTTTGCTGCTATTATTATACAGAACTGGGCATGGCACATGGCAGGCATTCATTGATGTTGAATGAGTAAATGAATGAAACAAGAAAGCAAGCAGAATTAGAAATCTATGAATTTCTGGCCAAATACCATGTGTAATAGCTTCGCTGATATCTATTTCCTACAGGGATTTTGTGCAAACAACATCCCAGAATAAGCTGTGAGTTACCAGAGTCTTTTTCAGTAGACAAACCAACTTCCCCCTAACATAAGAAAATACAGTGTTTTCAGGGACAGGACAGGTGTGACTGAAATATATCTGACCCTGAGAAAAACTTCCCAACCTTTCTGAAAAGGGGAAAACCTTTCAACTCGGAGTGAAAGAAAACCTTATCAGGAGGAAACATCAACTTGAATTTCCACTGAGGAACAAGAAATGGAGAGCAGGTTTGAGAGTAGGATGTTTTGGAGAGCCATATTTTCAGAGCTCCCCCCAAAAAAGAAGAGAAGGCCATGTGTTACAAGGCAGAAACTGAAAAGGTGCCTCCAGTGAGGATGTCTCCCAGCACTTGCTGTGCAGCCTATACAACAGAAATGTCTCTTGCATTAGCTTGCTGACTAAAGTCTGAATTCACATTCCAGGCAAGGAAGAGGCCCAGAAGCAGGCCCTGGCCTGGGTCCAGAAGCCAGTTTGGGCACAGACTCTGAGTATGGGAAATGGGGCAAAGGGGAACCTTGGCCATTGGCCTGGAGACCCCGAGGGATGGTGCTGGGGTAAGTTCCAAGGATTGGCGAGGGCACAGGAACCACCTGGACACAGAAGGGCCAGCTGTGGAGGTGTGGGCTCCATCTGTCAAGGGTGGGGAGGCAGGGAGGGGGTGTTCTCTGGGGCCTTGGATGGAGGGGTCAGTTTATGGGGCGCCTGTGGCTTTGCCTGTGGGCAGAGAGGGAGCTGTTAAAGGCACTGGCCTGATTTAGACAAAGATTTCTTTCTGAGGCTCCTTGTGTGTTCTTCGTCCCCAGCAAGACCACCTCCCTGGTGTACCTCCCCCTCCCCCATGGTGACCAGGGCATAGTTCTGGGTACACAAAGAACTTGGTGTAGAGGTGGATACTCCACGGACTCTGGGGTTCTTCCCAGATTTCTCCTCAGCCCCAGGGTCTACCCTGGGGTCACTTTTCAGTGACCCAGGTGTGAGATAAGTCACCTGAAAGGATTTAGCTGAGTACAGTGGTTGTAAGGAACTCGGAGGCAGTTTGAGCATTCAGAGGGAGATAGGTTTTCTAGTGCATGCAGCCCTGAGATCTATGTTTTACAAGATAGCTGGGCAGTGCTGAGAAGGGCCTCCGTGTTTTTCATATTTTGCCTCTCCCACACTCTCGGCCTGGTGGGCGGCTTTCACTTTAAAGTCAGAAAACATTCCAGCCCTTGCCCATTAGTGTGACTCCTGATACGCCTCATAAACTATTCATAAAACAAAATGATTCCATCCCGAGCTGCTTCCCCATCTTCCTCCTCCTCAAGGTTTATTTTCCCCAGTCGCTTCTGCCCCCTCCACCTTCCTGGTTAACCCTTAGGGCCTCATTTAATGAGGCATTGCAGCCTGGACATAGCTCTAACACACCCTCCTGTGAAACCCCAGACCTCCTCTCCATCTCAGCCCCCTCTTCCTGTGTGACCTTTGTCCTTCCATACAACCTCTAGCTGTTCCCTTCCCTTCCGTCCTTCATTATCAAGGGCATTCAAAGTGCTTTTCAGCCAGGTTGCTCCTCTGCTGTGTCCATTGTCCCAAATGTGTGGAGCCTGAGAATACAGTTGGTTATGTTATCACAAGGTGTCATAAGTCCTTCCTCTGCCACAGACACAGGGTGTAATTTTTAAAGAAAGACCACTGGTAGTGACTTGTAGGACTAGAAATGAAGATTAAAGTTGGTGCTCCTTTTGTGCAACTGTAAGTCCCCTGAATGGGAGGTTTTGCTGCAGACCTGGGGTTCAAAGCCTGGCTTGGCCCCTTCCTTGCTGGATGGGCTTCCTAAGCCTTTGCTTTTCATCCATTCAGCCAGCCAATAATTAATGAGTAGCTACTACTTGCCGGACCCTGTTTCAGGCACTAAGGACTTAGAGGTGATTAAATCGATGCGTTTCTGTCCTCATAGAGCTGGTATCCTAAATGAACTAGGAATAATAGGATAAGCTATTTCACAGGCAGTAAGTTTAAAGTATCCACTAGATTGAGCTATATGAAACTGCCACTTTTGTCAGTCAAAGCTGTTTGGGTAGCTTTCATTTCATATGAATTGAGCCAACTGTAAAGTGCCCAGCTCACAGTCAGTCCTCAATGAAGACGCAGGAAATGAACATCTTATGCACTAAGGGTTTATGTACTCCTCAACAAGAAAGAAACTCTCTTCTAAACGTTTAGTTCCTTTAATGAAAACTGCAGTTGAAATCAGGTATTATTTGCAGCTCATGTTTTTTTATTAAGTGTTATAAGCCTATGAAGTCTTGAGAAGCAGCTGACAGGAAGTAGCTTGTTGAGTTTTACCCCGCGTTTCAATGCTCCCGTCTGCCAGACCATATGACCAATATTTCTAAATATGCCGATCCTTTTCTTGAGTATATGAGCAGAGCTTAAAACAGACTTTGCATTATTCAAAGCATCCATAGGGGAAGGGTGGGTGAGGAGGAAGACCCTGTGTTAAACATTTACGTCTCACCGCTGAGTCACAAGCGTAAGCCATCTTTACTAAAAACCTCTCCAAATGTTTGAAATAAATTTCATACAATGAGTCTATTTTCCCCCTCCAGAAAATATACAGAAGCAGGTGTCTAGACTTCCTGGTGTGTGAAAAAAAAAGTGCAACTTAGTTTTTAGTGTTTACTTGTTTTCAGGTGCAGTTAGGGTTCTTAAGAAAACATTGACTCAGCTTCCCAGGGATTGTCATTGCAGAGGTATTTGGCTTTCCAGGACTTGAAGGCACTCACCAACTGCTAATATATGACTTAGGGTTTGAGAGCACAGGCCCTACAGCCAGAGGATGTGGCTTTGAATCTTTGAATCTTGACTGTCATATTTTCTAGGAGTGCAATCATGGTCAAGTTCTTTTTATCTGAACCCCACTCTCTTCATTTGTAAATTGTACATAATGTGGGTATCTACTCCTGGAGAAGATTTGAAGAATAAGAGGTAAAGAGGTTGTAAAGCACTTATTAAAGTACGGGCATACATTGATCAATCAATTATTGTTATTGTTAATAATAATGACATGATCAGTGATACCAATGTCAATATTCAGGGGACATTTTCAGCATCCATACTTGTCACCAAGACTCAAAAGTGGTGTGATTCCTTTGTGATGGTTCTTTGTCTTCTGTTTTGCCAAGGTTCATTTTTTGCCTCTCTCTGTTCAGCTGAACCTCATTGGACTGCGTTACCCAAACTTCCCTTCCTTCTGGGCTCCAATTAACTCAGGTCAATAAGATACACCATGGTATGAAATGCAAGTCCACAGGACTGGGCTTCTGTTACATGGCTAAAAAAGACTTTTGATATAAACATGGAAAGACTTCCTTCTAGTCCTTCCTTGTATATATACAGAAGGCAAAATGAAGGGAAATCACTTAATATAAAAAAGTTAAGTCTTCTTCTTGCCTGCTTGAGAGAGACACGGCTTACTTAGGGGTCTTGCAAACAACAGTAATTATTTTGAAAGCAATTATTTAAATATTTATTGGGCATGTATTTCACGTTAACCATTTATTTAAACCAACACTTTGGACTTTTATCTTAGGAACAACAGAAATGGAAAGGTTTTTCAAAAAACAGTAACTTTTTTTTTTGTCAGGAAAAATGTGTTCTACACGTGTCAGAGGAGACTTCAGAGTCTCCTTTTTTTTTTGGTTGGCACAAACTAGGGGTTGGGTTGCTTATGTGGCCCTTCAGCCACCTTTGAAATTGAGAGATCCATCCTAGAAATTTGACTCTCCTCTCTCCTTTCATTCTCCTCCACTATACCCTGGAACTTGATTGCTGCCATACTCCCCAGAGGCATGTGGTTTAGCATTCTCATCACTGAACGGGATCAGGCAGGTGCCTTTATGACAGTCTAAGTTTCTGCAGGTATCTGATGGGCACTTAAGAACTTACCATGCTGGTTCCCTGTCCTGCCTGGACTTCCCAAGTCCAATTAGCAGCAGGAAACATTTAGGGTCTATTTGTCAGTGAAGAGAAACTCAATGTGGTAGAATGACTAGATTTCTGTGTCTGTCTAGGATGTTTCCACACGGTGCTTTTTGCTCATTGGCCAGTAGAAGTACTGACTCATGGGGAATTCAGGGTGTTGTGACCAGGAAAATTTTGTTCTCCAGACAGAATGCTTCTGGGTTATGGTGTATGGTGTTTGTGAAAATTCGTGATATCTGAGATCATTCACCCATTAGATATAAAGAGTATGCTTATCAAGCAGTGAAAAATTCCTAAAGGAGTGAAAAGGATTTATTCCTTTATTATAAAAATATATTAATCATCTTCTCTTGCATTGACTTATATGATAATGAATAAAATGAACTCAAGTTTTACTTTTAAAGAATTTAGACATTAGAGCTATACTATCAATAGAGTAGCCACTAACCATAGATAAACTATTTAAATTTAAACTCATACAGATTAAATAAAATTTAAAATTCTGTTCATGAGTCACACTAGCCCCACTTCCAGTACTCAATAACTACATGCACTAGTGGCTACCACATGGACAATGCAGAGATAGAACATCTTCATCATTGTAAAAGTTCTGTTGGACAGTGTTGGTGTAAAGGAACATACAGCTCAATAAAAACCAATTACTAAAAAAGTATGTTAAATGCTACAATGAGAAAAATTCACACAGCTATGCGAGCCCATAAGGGCACAATTATTTTTAGACTCCTTGGTTGTAAATGATGGAAAACCAATGATCAGTGATTTATTGACACAATAATGTAGTATAACAAACTACCCCAAAATTCAGTGAATTAAAACAATAAGCATTTCTTTAGCTCTCATGTCTTATGAGTCAAAAACTTATCCTGGGCTTAACTGGGTGGTTCTTGTGGTCTTAGCTGACTCATTTGTGTTGTGATCAGGTGGCTATTGGTTAGGGCCACATTGATGACTGGCACATGGGTATCTCACCCTGCAGCAGGCTAGCTCAGGGCTATTCTCATAGCAATAACAGAAGTGTAAGAGTGAGCAAGTTTTATCATGCAAGCACATTATAAACATCCCAATGTTTATATCTGCTAACACCCCAATGGCTAAGTCAAGTCGCAAGTTTTGCCCAGATTCATGGGGTAGAAAAATGTACCCTGCCCCTTTAGTTAGAGAAATTGCAAATTCACCTGGCAAAATCATGCATATAGGAAGAATTAAATTAGAGGTAGTGATGGATTAATGTACTATGTCACTTTAACCTGCATTAATTTTAGAAGGTCATTTATCAGTTTATAAAATTTAGATGACTAAGAGTAGTCTAACTTCAGTCATAATTGGATGCAGGTGCTCAAAGTGGTTAATAATCTATCATAATGCCTCAGCTCTGATGACCACTGTGTTGATTTCTTTCTCAAGCAATCTGCCCCTCAGTGATAGCAAAGATGATCCCGAACAGGTCTAGACTTGTCCATCAGCTTTACAACCAGCATAAACAAATTGTGTCATTGATCTCATTGGCTTGGCTCAGGTCATGTGCCCATCTATGAATCAGTCACTGTACCCTGGGGAATTGAATGCCCTTACTGGCAAGATATGTGCAGATCCATGGAGACTGAGAAAGGAAGAGATAGATAAAGACCAGAGAAAAGAGTGTTTCCTCAAGCAGAACTAGCGTGCTCTTCCCAGAGAGGGGATAATAAATGTCAGGAATGGAAATTATGTATTTCTACTACAGGCAGACTTTGGGAGGAAGTAATGTGTGTGTTCCATGCCAAGACGCAAGTGAGGAAATGCAGAACTGAGAGCTAGCACAGGACTCTGAGAGATATAAAAGAAGTTTCAGTCTACAGTATGGTCATCGATCCATGGCAAACTAGAGTGAAGAACCAGTAGAATGAAGGAAAAGGGAGAAAAAGACAGATAGCAAGTGAAATGAGAGAATGGGGGTGAAGAGAAAAATGGTAAAGGGAGAAAGCAGGGGAGAGAAAACAGAGACATGGAGACAAAGTGAGAGAGAAAGATTGAGAGAGAGAGAGAGAGAGAGAGAGAGAATAAGCTCTAAGTTGCTTGTAATGATATTTTGGTTCTGATCTTCTGATATCTGTAATTCAGGACTGTTCCTAGGCTTTCTGTCCCCAAAAGTTCCCAGAAAGCCTTTCTGTCAGTTTACTCAACTCCAAAGTGAACACTAAAACACCTGTACAGGCTGTCACAAAGGGCTGCCATTTCAAATGATCTAAGAGATACAAATGCCCTATAAAACATACACGGGTGAGGTGCCTGACTGTTAGTGAGAGAAAGAAGGATTTCAAATAAGACCCCACAGACAACACTGCACCACCAACCCATGAGAGCTCATCCTTGCTTATAAAGAGGTTGGCTCTTGGAAGACATTTAAAATAGGCTGTAAAATATCATTACTCCTAATTTTTCCCCAGTCATGGGGCTCCAGTCATGTGCCTGGAGGATAGCTCCATGAATCTTTACTTATGTGTGCATATAAATTGTTTAAACCCACAGGTTACCATCCAGACCAAGAGAAGGAACAATTCCAGCACCCATTTCCAGTCAATACTCTTCCTAGTAAACAGTCTTCTAGCTTCTAAACCATTGATTAGCTTTGTTTGATCTTGAACTTCATACAGAGTCATCCAGTATGTATGCTCTTGTGTTAGGTTTTTGCTCAACATAATGTGTTTGAGATTTACCCATGTTGTGTATATCAGCAATTTAAATTTTTTAATTGCTGTGTAGTGACCTATTGTATAAATATATTACAGTTTATCAATCTTTTCCTGTTTATGGTCATTTAAGCTGTTACCAGTTTGGGCAATTTTAAACAAAGCAGCTGTGAACATCTTGTATAGGTCCTTTAGTGGACATATGTTTTTATTTCACTGGATAAATACTAGGAGTAGAATTATTGAGTCCTAGCTTAGATTTAGATTTAGTAGAAATTACTAAATATTTTTTTCCTAGATAGTGGTATCCATTTACACTTTCATCAGCATTGTGTGAATTTTGTTTCCTATTCTCATTAACACTTAGTATTGTCAGGGTTTTATTTTTAGCCATTCTGGTAGACTTGTAACAATTTCACATGGATTTTATTTTGCATTTTACTGAAGAGTAACAGTGTTGAACTCCTTTTCATGCTTATTGGCCATTTGAACATCCTTTTTTAAAAAAATTCCTGTTCAACTCTTGTCCATTTTTTTGTATTGTGTTTTCTGACTTATTTCTTATTGATTTGAAGGAGTTATTTGTATATTCTGGATATAAGACTTTTGTTAGATTTCTATATATTTTACATTTTCCCATTTTCATCAACTTAATGGTGTCTTCGATGAATAAATGTTCTTAATTTCAATGAAATCCAGTTTATCAAAGTTTTTATTTTATGGTTAGTGCTTTTTGTGACTAGTTTAAGAAATCTTTGCCTATTCCAACAATTTAATTTTTCACAAGTTTTTGTCTTTCTGTCTTCCACTTTTTTTGGTAGATTTATTTTATTTATTTATTTATTTTAATTGTTCAAGTACAGTTTTCTGCCTTTTCCCCCCACCCCAGCCCAAGCCCCCAACCCTCCCCACTTTCCTCCCATTTCCACCCCCCCCATTATTGTCCATGTGTACTTTATGCTTGTTCCTCCAAACCCTTAACCATTTTCCTCTGAAATTCCCTCCCCTCTGGTCCCTGTCAACCTGTTCTCAATTTCAGTGTCTTTGGTTATATTTTACTTGTTTGTTTGTTTTGTTGATTAGGTTCCTGTTAAAGGTGAGATCATATAGTATTTGTCTATCCTGCCTGGCTTATTTCACTTAGCATAATGCTTTCCAGTTCCATCCATGCTGTAACAAAGAGTAGGAGCTCCTTCTTTCTTTCTGCTGCACAGAATTCTATTGTGTAAATGAACCATAGTTTCTTGATCAATCATTTATTTACTGATGGACATCTAGGTTGCTTCATGGATTGGAAGAATTAACATCATCAAAATGTCCATACTACCCAAAGCAATTTACAGATTCAATGCAATACCTATTAAAGTACCAATGGCATATTTTACAGATATAGAATGAACACTTCAAAGATTTATAAGGAACCATAAATGACCCCAAATAGCTGCTGCAATTTTGAGAAAGAAGAGCAAATTAAGAGGGATCACAATACCTGATACCAAACTGTATTACAAGGCCATTGTAATCAAAACAGCCTGGTACTGGTATAAAAACAGACAGATAGACCAGTAGAACAGAACAAAGAGCCCAGAAATAAACCCAAGTTTCTACAGTCAATTAATTTTTGACAAACAAAGGGAGCCCCAGCATAAAATGGAGTAAAAATAGCCTCTTCAACAAATGGTGTTAGAAGAGCTGGACAGCTACATGCAAAAAAAATGAAACTTGAGCACCAACTTACATCACACACAAAAATAAATTCAAGGTGGATAAAAGACTTAAAT